>JAHDVE020010269.1:0-49154 GCA_022606495.2 Halesus radiatus
CCAGATGCAACTCACTTTCAGGTCGGCCAAGTCTGATTTGTATTATTCCCCTTTGAATTGTATTTAGATTCTGAATGTACTTAGATAGCGCAGAATAATATGCGATTTTTTACTTTTTTTAATTCTTCAATTAAATAATTAATGTTGGTTTTTTAGCTAATATTATACGTTATATGAGTAGAGTTATAATATTACTAATGTGGAAAAGTCAATATTTACGTATGCATAAAAGTAAACGTTAAATTCCAAAGTGTTAACGGGAATATTGTGAAAAAAACTTTTCATGATCGCAAAGCTTCAGACGCTAAAATTCGTTTCTTGTCGGTCTCATAGAAATCGGAAGCAACGTCGTTTGGCGTACAATAACGAAAATAGCGTACGAATAATAATTGTGTACTTTCACATCAATCATTTTACAGCTCTCTCGATATTGTCCGAATTTTTGCCGTTGAATAAACGTGTTTTTAACAGGAATTAAACCAAGCTAAACGTATTTCAATTTAGCTCCCTTTATAGTCTATGAATTAATTCAATACAATGATTGATAGGAATCAATGGAAGAAATTTTATTCGGAGTAATGCAAACATTAACCTTTTCAAGTGTGCACGTGATTCATGGACATATGATAATTTAGTGTTAAATTTCACATCTATCGTAAAATATCACAAGTTTCGAAAAATGAGAAAGTTTTGAAATCACGTACAATTTTTTTTAGATCTTTAATAATTTCCGATATACAAATAAATATTACATTTACCGCAACTTCAATATATTTTTTTTCCGTATTCACATTTTTAATGCTACATTTCATGATGAATTTTAAATAAATGTTAGGTAAGCTTTAAATACTTCACGGAAAGCTAGGAGAAATACTATATATATAAATATAAAATGTAATTCACGGTTGCTAAATATTTAACATTATTCAGTAGAGAAATGCGAAGATAGCCTTTCCTAAAATACGAGTGGTCAATCGGTACTTTTGACTTTGACTTTATTTGTTTACAGAGTTTCAGAACGTAAGTTTACTGACTCTAACATAATTAAAAGATTATCTATATATACATTACATGATTATTATTATTGAATTGGTTTTTTGGAATGATGCCTAAAATCATAACGCGGCTGTGGACAGGTTTTTACTCCTTACAGAGGACGTTTTTCGGTTCATTATATTTGAACTTACGTCTGGCGAGAGTATTTATAGTGGGATTAGTGTTTCCGGCTAGGCCGGCGTAAAAAAAATTGAAGCATGCATGGCAATGAAATCCTTTATCAACGGAATGTTGGCATCATTATGGATTATTGATACTCTACTCCATTTAGGCGCATTTAATTTAACGCAAGTCTTACGGTTTTGTTTTGTAATTTTTGTATTTTTTTAGTCTGAGAGGGAGCAGCATACCCCCAGATGGGACATGCGTAGGTGATGCCTGATCTGTAGGTTGTTTTGTAAAGCAGTAATTTATTGTTCGTTGAAAAATGACTTTTTTCGCCCAGCATCGGGTAAGCGGTAACGTTGGGGTGTCATCTTAGAAATGAAATGAATTTTTCGAATTTGGTATTACGACGGTTAAAAATGAAGTAATTTCTAAAAACCACCGATAATAGAACCATAGAGAGATATGGCATGGAAGCGTGTCAACTATCGCCGAGCTACGACCAAACTGCACGGGCTATCAATGCAAGTTATGCGTTTGGTGTGTAGTCAGAAAAAAAGACGGGGCGCCGCTGTGCTCAGATGCGATTTGCGGTAGTATGAGTGGACAATGTCGCGCAATTTCATGCTGATCATGGTTCATGGCCTTCTTTATATTGTCTATGCTAAGATCAGATGAACACGGAAACAATAAGTAACGGCCGTTAAGCTGAAATAAAATTAAATGAAATCGTCTTTCAGTTGCTCCAATAAAGTGTATGGACAGAATAGAGCTTTTAAATATATCACTTCGTTTATTTGGCGAGTTACTGCATAAACAGGCATCGATATATAAACAGGCTCAATAGTATCGGCCGGGAAGAATGTGAAAAATGTTCGAGAGATTCGTCCGCCAGAAATATATACCAAGCCTCTTTTATTTATACTGCGTCGGGCGGGCAATTATTCCCAGTTCTGTAAATATTTTTTCTCTCTGTTCTTTGAATTCTTTCTTTGATTCTCGCTTTATATTGTTTCTAACAAGTTTTTTAGATTTTTGGAGGGGTGTTACCTATTCTATTTCTGTTGGAAAATGTTTTTTTTGTATTAATACTAATTTATGTACCCGGCTTTGTCGGTTCTTTTTCATCGAAATCGTTTCTGCTATTGAAATAAAAATAAATTAAACACACATTCTTTGATATCTTTATTATGGATGGACAATGAAATGTAGAGATTAAAAAAAATAAAAAAATGAAAAACACGTAAAATTTTTGGGTACCTTGCAAACAAAAGTAATTTTTGTTTTGAAAATTGAAAAATAAAACATTTTTAAACCGTGTTTATTTTGTATATATGGCTATTTAAGCTTGTCAGAATCATAGAAGAAGAAATATGTAGAACGTATAATATTACTTTCTCATTTAAAGATACCAGAATATCACGTGGAAAATACGACCATTTGCGGTTATTTATCAAAAATTGCGAATTTCGCGTTGTTCGCGTGAGAATGGGGAATTTCGATTTTTTCACGTAAATATGACGAAATTTAAAAAAATTGACGTTATTTACGCCAAAAATACGAAATTTACGTTATTCGCTTGAAAATTGTGAAGAAAATGGCAAATTACATGATCGCGTAAAAATGGAGAATTTGGCCAATTTAAAAAAAAATCCCGTTATTTCCAATTTTGAGGACTCCATCTGTAGACCGTGATGAAAAAAAATGTACGTTGACAAAGATCAGCGTCGATTGGAAAGAATCAGATGTGGCCAACTTAAATGCGAACATTCGATTCATAGGCCCCAAACAGGCCAGTGGAATTGTTTATTTACCCCAAAAAATAAATTCGGTAGTTCAAAATATCTCAGAAGTAGATTTCAACATGTTCAGAAGTTGCACTATTTTTTTTCCGTACGGACACGCCCATTGTACACTTCCATATCTCTTCACTTACATTGACCCGTAAATTTCAAATAGAAAAAGCTATGTAAAATGATACAATGATGAACAAAGTGATCATTAAATCATCAACTGATGAGTTTTGCTGCTATATTTCATTTTTTTTTTGGATTTAATACTAAAGATGAAGTGTAAAAAGTGATATGAGCGTTACATCATTTTTTTATTAGAAGAAATACACCTGCTGTTTTACAGTAGGTACAGACCTTTTCACTCAGCATAATATCTTGTTTTTAAAAGGGAATAAGTCGGCATCCGCTGAACGCGTCGAACTCAACCCGGCCGACAGATAATCGAGCATCTAACCGACGGGCTTATCGACCACGTTCTTATTGGAAAATTGCTTAAATGAATCCAAAAAAGTAGAGGCGTCACCTAAAATGTTAAGTTTCAAAATTATTTGTTGCAATCGAATACACCGACCAACATAATTTTCTTAATAAATACAGTGTTTTCATCATAATTATTATTTTATCTTTAACACAAGAGTGGACGATACTCTCAGTATCGCCCTGGTGAAAGACCAACATTCAAAATCTAAATGTTGATTGAAATGGCTTTTGACATCTTTGGTGGCCAGATCTGAACATCCAGGTACTTTTCCACGTTCCTCTTCCCCAACTCTTCACCTCTTCTATCAACACATCCCGATTAGGAATGCCATAGTCCCACTAGCTCCAGACGGTAGGTTAAGAATATACTTTCAACAGTAAGACAGATGTCGTGGGTTCGGATTCCCAGATGTGACTGATACCTTTTTATTTTATGTATCTTTTCTGTTTCATGCTTCATTTGAGATTATTTTTCAATCATCCAATAATACAATGAGGTTCATAAGCTTCAATAAGTTATTCCAATAAATTGAATATTTTTTCTGGACTTGTAGAAAAGTCAATAAATATCCCATATAGATAAAATTCAGATAGGTTTATCCGAGACACTATCTATACTGCAAATAAATTTGGGAAGAACTTTGCTATTATATAAAAAGATAGCCAATAAAATGGGAATTAATTAAGGAAAATCGTTTAAAAATTATTAGTAAATCTTAAAAAAATTTCAAAGATGATATCTATAAAAAAGACGAAAAGTAAAGAGGCCTCATTAGTTCAGTGGTTAGAGCGTTGTCCCGGTAAGACAGAAGTCCTGGGTTAGATTCCCAGATATCTTTTTTATTCTCACATTTCATTTGAGATTTGATAGTATTATCTTTTTCAATAATTAAGTAGGTACTTTATTTAATTCACGATTACATTATTGTTTACAGTACGTCTCACCAGTCGGAGATATCTACATTATGTTCATATGCAAAGCACTGTAAGTGCTAGAATCTGTAGCCAGGTATTATACAACTTTCCTATTCCTTTTCATGCGTTTCCCATTTCTTCTCGTTACGCAATGTGCTTTTATTACACTGCCCGTGAACATAGCTCTTCGTGTAACTGTTGAAAAGATTTTTTTCGCTTTTTCGCAATTATTATAATTAAATACCTAGGTGTAATATTGGATTCAAAATCGATTTTCACAATAAATTTTGAATACGTGTTACAAAATGTATCAAAAAGGTACATTTTCTTGAAAGACTAAACAGAAACACTGCAGAGCTAATTTAAAAATCTAGATATTTTCCATATTTTGACTATTGCTCTACGATATTTTATTTGGCTTATGAACGAAATCTAAACAAGCTAGAAATTAATAATTTAATTAAAAATTATATTGTAAACCCTTTTTTTTAATATATACGTATCAACATCTTTCGAAAGCGAAGCTTTCCCCATCAGAAATTACAGAATAATAAAGTCAAGTATAGACAAATGATAAAGATAGAACACAATAATGTAAGAACAGACAAATTATGAACATAAATAAAAAATGATTAAAGAATGTAAGTAATTATTTAAGCTAGAAATTATTCAAAACAGAGATGTGAAGTATACCAAGGCGGAGCAAATATATAAGGATAAATCAAATGAGAGAAAAGCTTAGGTTGGATGCTAATAAAAAAGAGAAATGTGTTCATTTTTATTCATAAATTTCCGAATAACCAAATGTCAAAATATTTTACGGATGAAATTGTTTTCTATAAAAATTTACAAAATTATGACACAAGAAATCTAAATAGAATTAGATTACCGCATATGAGAAAAACAGAAACAAAGAACTGGTTAATGTATAGAGGACTGAAAACGTATGATGAGATGCTTGAAAGTCTTAAGAATGAAGAAAGAATGAATGAATTTAAAAATAACTGGGATGCTTGCTGTAATACTATAATTATATAAACAATGGAATGTAATCATGTACGTATTATTTTATATACATAACTCAATAAAAAATATATATATCTTGGTATAAATAAAACACACGTAAAAAATGTAAAGTATTATCAAAATGTCGCAAAAGAACGATAGTCCACACGTGAACAAGAACAAAAGCTAAATAAAGAAACTAGCCTTTGTGATTGAAACTGATGACAAATGATGGCTTAATCTATTGGCTTTTCTGTGGAGTCCCTTTGTACTGAATAGAGGCTAGAGTTTTTCGTACTCCTAAAACCTGTGATATAAAATTCACTAGCCAAGCTATCGCGAATTATTGAATTTCTCCACCCCTAACAAACCCTGTCCATTCGTGTAGTATTTTCCAGTTTCAATAGTTCTTAAGCCGCTCGTTAATGACGTATAACATTATTTCACTGACGTATTTCTGCTCTTTTTGATGCGAGTACGGCACAAGATTCTCAACTACTCCCAACCGTCTGTATCCAGTGAGACTATGCTATCCCTAATTGGGGTATGTCGTGAGGCTGAAGGTTTTGGGAAGAGAAAGGAGATGGGGAAGAGGGAGTACCTATTTATAAAGTCATTTCAAGCAACGGTCCGATTATGAATGGTGGTCCTTCATCCTGTGATAAGATTACAGGTATCTACCACTTTGGAACGTGCCGCAAATATACTATGTATTATTATAATCTAACGGATTATGAGATAACACGAATTAATCAAGTAAAATTTACTTTGGCATGTCGGGATTTGAACTCGCTCCGAATTTGTAGCTGAGGATCATAACCACTTAACCAAGGTGGGCGTCCAGGTAATAATATTGTCCGAAAGTAGATAAAAAACTATTGAAATTGATTCCACAAAGCAAACTTGTTTTCCTTTATCACATAAAGTAAAATATTAAAGCAATTTCAAAGTAGAAGTTGTAATATTTAGGTATATAATGTACTAGTATCTACATGTACTTATATATTTACTTTAATTTTGTACTAGTATGAAAAAAATCGAATCTTTGTATATCTAGAGGTGTGTACATACGAGTATTTTCCTATCATCTATCTTTTTCTATGATTTTGTACTGGCGAATAACAATTAATATTTTTTTATTCAATACATCTTCAAATGATAATAGATTTTTTTTAAATCGCTTTCATAAGCGTAGACTTAAAACTTGCCTTCTCACATTAAACTCGCGTTCAACACAGATAATACTGTGTCGGCCGTCTTCGCCTCTTCCGCGATGTTTGGCGCGGCGATAGTTTCAATGATTAATTTAATTATATTGTCAGCACTTGAACGGGGCCGGGACCAAGCGGAAAATAATTGTTTAATTTTCGTAACTGGCCCGGCTCCTTTTGTTGTCATTTTGTGCAAATAATGAAATAAATTATGCAGGTGGCGGGGAGTGCCCGCAACTACTTTTTAAGAATAAATAAAACGAAAAAGCGAGGCAACGCGGTGCGAGAGAGACAGGTGTTGACGGATAAGCTTTCGTGATGCTACCGGCATAGAAATCTGCCGATAATGTCGCGGAAACCCAACCAGAGCGCTTGGGATAGCGCCTGGCTGGGGATACACATAGAGCGCATAAACGGTAGTCAGCCAGTCACTCTCGCCCCTAAAAACACTTCTCTACCTCGACTGCCCCACCTCGTTCTGCTACTACCAACTTGCCTTCTTCTTATTTCTGACCACCGTTGACTCTGGACCCCTCCCGGATTACCACCACCCACTGGACCCAGACCATCACATCAACCACGGATAAGGCCTGCAGAGCAAATTTGTGGAAAAGTATTTTGTGCACATTTTGAAGTTTTGCACAAAAGGGAGTTTTATGCAAATTCAAAAGTACCTTCGCAAGGGAACGATAAGTTGTGTCTCCCTCTCTTCCAGCCCTCTTCGCAGATTAGGATCAGCTATCCCGTAAAGTTTGGCTGTCTGCCACATATCTGGTACAAATACCATAGGTAAAATTCAAAAAAAAGTCACTGAGGCATTTACAAACTATGTTGCAATGACTATCCTTTGTTCGACATAGGTAAGACAGCCCGTAATTTAAATATCAGAATCACGGAACAATTAAGATGTTTAAAAAAAAATTAATTCTTCTCATTTCAACCGATAAAAGTTTAAAGATACAGGGGTTCAAATTCTTCACCCTAATAATAAAGGCAAAAAATTAGATAATTTAGAAGCACTTGAAATTAGAAAATCCCTAAAAATTAATTCTAGTATATTGAATAACCGAGTAAATTTATCTTATAGTGCTCTTCTAGCCAGCGAACCGCTTTGTTTATCCTGGAAACCCCCTAATTACTCCTCCCCCTTTGGTCGGCTCCCACTCAAACACCTAAATATTCATGTATGTCTGTCACTATGTTGTACCTTAGTTTGTTCTTTATTTACTCCAGACGAAGCAACAGTACCGGTCGAATATTATATTAAATTGTTTAAAACAAATTCGTATCTTTATATTATGATTATTAAATGTTTTAAAACCCTAAGAACTTAAACCTAAGGAGTTTTTATTTTACGTTTTAGTTTCGTAAAGCACGATATTTAAAAAAAGCAAATATAATAACTTATAACTATTAATAATATTCTACACTAAATTCTATGTATTCTGGTAAGAACATGGCCTACCTAGGGATATATATTTCAATGGTGAGTCATGGCATTCGATTTGCAGAATATCGAACTATTTCTTGGCCAGAAATCAATAATACCAGATACTAGCCAGCCACAAAGCGTCCAACATTTACATTGGCTTACACCGATTTTTAAATAAAACAGATTCAACCTTTTCACGAATAACAATTTTCTGTTTTTTTCTGTTGAGCCCATTTGAGAGTTTTTTCAATTATTTTCACAAAAAAGTGGAAAGTTTCATTAGAAAACAGTTTCAAACTCTCACAAGCACAGAGACATGCCATATCTATGTCATTGGGGTGTAGCTACTATTGTAAATAGATCTAGGAGCTACTAGAAAATGTAAAGTTTATTTCTTCTATAAACGAGATGTTCAATATAAGCGAAAACCCAGTGAAAAATACATGCTCATATAGATAAGCAAACGCCGATTGTAAATATATAACTTATAATACAGTTAGTTATACGTTGAATTTATAAATCGTTATTTAAAAGTAAATAAAAAAAATCATTTCATCAAAACACCATGCTTTGTTGGTACCATTGCATTTGGAACATATGACGTCACGCGCGCATTCTGTTTATATATTAATAAGGATATTTATATTTTTGTATTTTGTTTTAAATGTGTGTTTTTTTAGTTTTGGCGAAATTTAAACTTATTTTGGGTGACTTTAAGCTCTTTAATTGTTGTTCAATATAAAAACTATTACTAATGAAAAAAAATTGGAGTATTCATGAGCAAACCAATTATCAATACGGATATAATGATAATGTTAATGTTCAATAATATTATTATTCTTTGAGTTAATCTTTCTAAAAGTAAATAATTTTATTATTTATGTTTAGTTATGGTTTAGCATGAATATAATATAAAATTATGTACCGTGAAGCTCATCTTTGTTTTGACATTTGAGATTTTATCCTGAAAACTGACCACAACCGACCGGCCATAGATTTGGAGCGTTTTGGCGGGTTTTGATAAATTGAAACTTATTATTTTAACCATAAAAACTCGTTTTTTAGATACTGGTATTTAAGTTTGCACGTCATTATTGATAAAAAAGATTGGCTGGAGTTCCTTATTCCTCCAGCTTATGATACTTCGGTACCTAATGACAATTTAAAGCAATTTTTAAATTTGAAAGTAACAGCGTTCGATATGATGGAAAATATACTTTTAAAAAAAATGATAAACTATTATTAATAAAGGGTTTATTTTCCTCATAGCGAACATATTTGCATTCAAGTTTAGAACAAAATGTAAATGGTATTTAGGTACCTTTCGATACCGAGGTACTCAAAATCCCATTCATTGAGTTCGCAACATGTTACACTACCGCTTCTAGTACCCCGCGTTGACGTAATTGGGTTTTTTCCAAACTTTAATAGATTTTATAAAAATTAATTCGTAATAAAATGTAGAAACCGAAAATTAAAAAAAAAATAATAGGTAACCTACACATGATTTTATATATTTTTTTTAACAACTGAAAAAATATTATAGAGGCTATTAGGTCTGTACCAACAGTTATAAGGTTTAGAAAGAGATTAAAACACTTATAGTTATAATAATTTTTCTTGGAAGTGAGTGATTCTCTTAGTGAAAACCAGAAACTATATAGGAAATGTGGATGTCAGTAGTGTCGCCGTGCTTCGGGTATTTAACGGCTGTCGAAAAAGTAAATCTTAGTGGGTAGTTTAGCAAGCAGAAGCAGGTAGCCACAATCGTTTGGGCATATAGAGGGGATGAATGAACAAAGGAGTGTAAGGAGAATATTTGACGCGAATCTGAATTTTAGAAGAATTCGGGGACGCCCAAGGAAGACATGCGACGATCAAGTGAATCAAATACTTGAGTCGGGTCATGTTAAAAGTAGGAATATAAAAAAGAGGATGTATGAGACGATGTAAGTGTGTGAATAAAGCAAGGAGTATGTGCCAAAACTGAGTTGTTTTGAGGTCCATCCTTTCTGCAAATCATGTGGCTTTCTGCAAACGGTGCGATGATTAGTTAGTTAGTTATGTAAAGTATGTGTAGGTACTGGCATTACTTTTTAGTGCGATATGGTCATATAAATTTGTCTCTTTTCTTCAAAGTCGCGAATGTCGTTACCTCCACAGTACATTGATAATATACCATGAGTGGAAAATGGACCTGAAAATACCCATGTAAAAAAATCTATTTTTCCATTGTCATTTGAAACATTTGATAATATGTGTTCAAAGTTTGAACCATTAAATAGATTGCAAATAAAAAAAATAAGTACGTCCATCAATAAACGTTTTACTGCCCATAAAGTTGTTGCCCAGAGTATGAAGGCTATTACGTTGATTTCCCAGAGAACAAAGAATGAAAATACATTTTAACCGATCCATCGGAAATACGCTTTTTCAAAAAAGAGTAATGATATAATAATATATAAAAAAAGTTATGAGTTACTTTGAATTTACGGGTTTAAATATAATATTTCGTAACAGCAATGTACACACAACAAAATATGTTATCAATAATGAAAAAATAATTCAAATATCGTCATCAGTAATTTAGTATTAGATTTTGTTACACTTTTAAAATAACAATTTTATATTTTGATAGAAAGCAGTCACTTTGTGGTTAGACATATTTAATGAAAATAAAACAATAACTTTGTTTATAACCACGAGAATTTTATTTAATTTTATTACGACCGACCGGTTTCGCTTAACATAAGCATCTTCAGGGTACAAAAATTAAACAGTTTAATTTTTGTACCCTGAAGATGCTTATGTTAAGCGAAACCGGTCGGTCGTAATAAAATTAAATAAAATTCTCGTGGTTATAAACAAAGTTATTGTTTTATTTTCATTAACAATTTTATATTTTTCATCATTCTAAGAATTTGTTTTTGAATAATGTACTTACAAAATATTTTTCTATGAAGCAGTTCATGAAAATTGATAGGCAGAATAAAAGAGCCTTAACCGTTCCAAATTAAAATAAACTAACCGTACTACGTACACACGTATCCTGTACATATCGTCGCAGGAAAGCAATACTGCTGTAACCACCACTACCCACAAAGACGCTTTGTATACATCATTTCATAAGGTTTTTATTCTGTGTCGATCTATCTACGTCCCGTGACTCTACAATGAAAATAAGACCTGCATGACGTTGGAAAAACTCGTCGTTTTGTCAATATATATTTTTTAAATTGATGGCTTGGTCTTGTCTGTTACAGCAATATTGTTTTCTGCGACAATATTATAGCAACAAATGGTTATAAACCCAGGCGTCGTGAGTTCAATTCCTCGGCTGGCTAAGTCCTCCGTTACGACACAAGCAACATCTTTCGCTTACTGTAATGGTAGTAGGAGATTTTCAAATATTGTCAGGTTATTCGTAACGAGGGAATATTTGTCTTTCTTTTAAAAAAATAAAAATCTGATATGTAGTTCTTTATATGTTTTTGTCATGTTCCTGAACATGGGAGAGAGAGGAATCGCGCTAGTAAAAAGAAAACGCCGAGGGCGTAAGGGGACGTTTAAAAAATATTTAATAAAACACAACTTATTTAGAAAAGACAATACTTTTACAAGATTATTGACTTAAGTAGCATTTAAAGAAACGCTATGACTTTTTTCATACCTTTAACATGTTAAATATTTTTATTTTATTTAGGGAATTCCACGTTATAATTACTTTTTCAACACATCTGAATAGAATGATCCTAATATAACGCTAATTAATTAAGCGAGGAAAAACATTTATTCCCGACTTCACAGTAGGAAATTTAATTATTTTCTGAATAAATCGGTTTTACCGGTAATAAATCATTTTAAACACTGTCCAAATAAGAATTGGGTGGGAGTAAGTAAAATTATATATGTAAGTCGTCAAAATATGGAATTAATCAAAATTTTAAAATGGCTTTGAACGCGGAAACAGCTGTCACAATAATGAAAACTAAAATACTCGCAGAACTTAATAATACCATTATTAAATTTGATTTACATTGAATTTCTTATTGTCTCAAAAAATAATATTTTTTTAAGTTTATAAAAACTGAAGCTGAAAAACTGAAAAAGGTAAGCTTGTAATGTGTGGTTATAATCTATGCGGGGCTTAACTCACGTGCAGTGAACAGGTCTGTTTATTTACTAACACATCAATTAATCACACAATAGTATTTTCGCGGATATATTGTCAATTGGCAATTTCTTCAAATTGATTAAAATTGACGATTGATGTATTTAATATTTTTAAGACAATAATCGAAGTTCCGTCTTGAGTTAAGACCCACCAACCATGTTATGAAAAGAATATAGTAAAACCTTGTAATATTATTACCATATTTTAAAACAATTTTTTAAATTATTTTTTAAACGCATTAAAAGTATTTTTCATAAAAATATGAAAGATTTTTACTTAAATTCCTTTTAAAATTTGCTCTAATCTATGTTACTATGTCTATGTCGTGCTATACAGGGTGTTAAGGGACGTACCTGACGAACTTTAACCAGCAATTCCTTACACTATTTTGAATAAAATATGTAAATAAAATTTTTGTCTCTGGTGATCCGGCAATCTTCAGCAGTCTACGTCTACCTGGAACGGACACTATCTGGACTCCTTGAGCACTTCTTGAAGAGGCGTGTAGTGTTGGCATCTATCTTTTCCGCCTTCTCGACCTGGCAGCACGCTCCCGGCCACCCGGAATCTCTATATATCTCTAGGGTCTTCGGGTGTTTGTTTCACCCCTATTCCCAGCTACTCATACTTAAGGGATGCTCCGGACTGCTGGTGCAATGATGTTCTAGAAAGAATAACAGGAATCAAAGTCCGCTCTGCGCTGCTCCGGAGGGACTGCCTTGGGGTGGTAGCGATAGTCTGTCATGTATTATCATTCAATTTTTATTATGGTTTACTTTTAGGCTTGATTAGAGCACTCCCAAATTTCATTTTGGATTACTCTGGATAATGAGGAACTGCTAAGAGTTATGTCAAGTCATTTGTAAGTATCTGTATTAACCTAACTGAAATGCATTTGTGACTAATCTGCTCATATGCCAAAGCTTTGAAGGGACACTTGAGGGTTTAGAGTATTTAAAATTTTTAATTAAAAAAAAAAATCTGTGTTATTGACATGCACCCTGAAGGAGTAACCATAAATTACTTATACCGTGGTGGGAAAGTGCCAGGTAGAATACATTTTTGGTTGTTTTATTTTTATTTTCAAATTGAAATAAAAAAAACAAACAAACAAAAAATGTCGTCACTGGTCGCCCAACCGATTAACCGCCTGACCCTAACTGTCCTAGACCAAAATGCAATCTACATTGGTTACTCCAAATAAGTTTAGAAATGACTGGTTAAAGTAAGTCATGTACTCGTATGTCTCTCAGTACTCTGTACATAATGTATATTGGTGAGAATAAATTAATAAAGGATAATTAGTCAAGCAAGGCTTTGTTATTACGTCGCAATGTACATGCATAATTTGTTTCCCACAAACGAGAGATATAGACTCTAAATTGAAATAGTACGAAAGCATGTTACGCTTGTTATTGGTATGATGTGCAGATGTTGTAAAAAAAGTCAATCGAGAATTATAGACCTGTTGCCATACTTTCAGCTCCTGCTAAACTATTTGAAAAACTAATCCATAAATTCATTGTACCTCAAATAGACGCATATATTATCCCCGAACAGCATGGTTTCAGAAAAGGAAGATCTACGGAAACCAATCTGATGGTTTTCACTGACTATGTTGCTAGGTCCCTAGATAGTGGATACCAAGTAGACTGTTCGTATAATGATTTCTCCACAGCCTTTGATACCGTGAATCACGATATCTTACTAACAAAACTTGCCCTAATGGGTTTCTCCCTACGTATGCTAAAGTTTTTTGGAAGTTATCTCAAAAACCGGAAGCAATTTGTCACACACGGAATTTTTCAATCCGCTGATTTTCTTGTTTTTTCTGGGGTCCCCCAAGGGTCAATCCTAGGGCCTCTTCTCTTCTCTATTTTCATTAATGACATTGCAAAAGTCATCCGTTTTTCTCGCTTTCTCCTTTTCGCTGACGATCTCAAATTATTTCTACTAATTAGAAATATTTTAGATTGCCTACATCTTCAAGCTGACATTGATAACATCTCTGAATGGAGCCTATGAAATCAGCTTTATTTCAATATCTCAAAATGCGTAGTCCTGTCTTTCACCAGAGCATTTAGTCTCACCTACCACAGATATACTATGCTCAGTCATAATCTCAAACGTGTTTCTACTATAAAGGATCTTGGAATCGTGTATGAAAGTAAACTTACGTTTCGTGTTCATATCGAAGGGGTATGTCAATCTGCATTAAAAATGTTAGGATTTGTCATTCGGACCGTGAGGGTTTTTCGATATACTCGTACTCTTAGAATATTATACTTCTCTTTAGTCCGTAGTAGGCTGGAGAGTGGGTCGGCTATTTGGAATCCTCACGAGACGGGTGCTCCCTCATGTTAGAGAGGGTTCAGAAAAAGTTTTTGAGATTTCTTTACATGAGGGAGTACGGACTCTATCCGTGGCTTTATCCAACTAAACTTTCTTCTGAGCATGCTTGGATTTCACTCCCTGCAGCTCAGAAGAGAGGGGTATGCCGCTACCCACTTTTTTAGACTGCTGCGAGGCTCCATAGAGAATTCAGCTATTTTGGAACGCATAAGTCTTTATGTTCCTGATGACTATCTAAGACAGCGTCGTCATAGATTATTCTATCTTCCTACCCGTAGGACCAACCTGCCAATGGTTCTCCCGGTGGGGAGGAGTATATTGCTCCTGAACAAAATCTCACAGGATATCGACATATTTTGCGTCAGTGAGGAAAGATTCAAAAGGGAAATTCTATTGATTCTTGAAAGAATCTCTTCTCATTGACGCGATCTTCACCACTGCCTGAATTTATTTAAATATCTCTGAATTTATTTTTTTTATTTTTAGTATATTTCTTCATTGTTTCACAAATATTAAATAAGTACCTGTAATTTCTCTTACGTATTAAATATAACATGTTTGTAATTGTATTAGAAATTAAATAAAAACATTATTATTAATATAGAACAACATCCAAACAGTATGGAAAACCTGCAGACTGGAGATAGTAAATTAATGATGACTATAAGTAATTCCAAAGTCATGGTATTTGTAAAGGAGTATATGAACCCATGGTGCCATACAGTGGGTACGATGAGGTCTCGGAGCGAGTGGATGAGATTGTAAATTTAGGTAGTACGTTTTCAAGATATGGAAGGTTGATTAGAACCTTCGACAGAGGGTTGAGCCATTATTATGATAATTTGTCAAGGGACGCGAGTCTAGAAGTCAACAACAGATTTTAGATACCAACCCTGATGTATGGCATTGAAGCGTGTAATTTAGACGGCAAGGACGACAATATGTAGACTGAACGCAAAACAAATTAGATCTTGAGGTATTTTTGTATGCTTAAACCACGTATAACCGAAACATAAATGAGAAATTTTATAAAAATGAAAAAATAAAACACATTTTCAAGCGGTTGACATTCAAGAAAAAAATATCACCTTCTTTTACAATTAGATCGTAAAAATGTCAAATTTTATCTCTTTTATATGCAAGTCTTTTGTTTTCATTTTCAACGATTTAAAAAATATATTCACGTGCTTCGAAGTCGAAATTACAAAGAATGCGTAAATGATGGCAAGAATAATAATATAATGTAAGAAGAGAAAACATGTTTTTTGTTTGGAAGCGACGTGTGAACTTTAGAGTTTCGGTTAAATTAATTTTGGAGTTTCAGAACTGTTGTTAGTTCCTTAATAGTTTTTTAAAACAATTTTATGCTCGTGAAACAACGAAATTCACCCCTAGTCGAAAAAGTGGGCATCCGGAAGAAGCAGTTTGCCAGCTTACTGGTTTTCGGCGTCAAAACATCTAATACGGATGACAGAGTTTCTTTATTTCCTTTCAAGATCATATCCGAGCAGCTCGGTTAAAAAAACTTTTTTATAACACTTCCCAGCTTCGCCTGAGATTCAGTAGATAGATATCTACGAAATTATGCGTTGTCTTATTTTTAAATAATTAATGAAACAGAGATATTTAAGCGTTTAGAGTTCATTTTGAAAATGTCACTGACCTCATGTTCCCGGCATTCAAGTTCACCGCTTGAGAACCTTTGCTACTTCAAACAACATAACTATGATTTTTTTTGTAGTTGAGTATATAAAAATATAACCACGTTTACAGGGCGTTATTCGGCCTCCCTTGGCGATGCAGCGCCTCGCAGATGTTCGCAGAGGGATTTCAGAGAATTTAACTCAAGCCACCATTGTACAAGTGCTATATATGTTCACCTTTTTTATTAATATTTTAGTTTTTTATATTCTATTTCCACATCATGTAGTTTATTTAGATGTATTCATCTATACGGAAGACATAGTATTACACTCACCGCCTTTGACCAGCTGACATAAACACATTATTAATATTATATATGTGCTGAAGGTGTTTTTTTCTAAAATATTAAATTAGCGCCATCTGTGAGTGCGTATAATGTTTCGTTTACCCTTAAAAAAGGTTTTAGCATAATAATCAATCTTATTAAATAATCATTATTTTCGTACCTATTACTAGTGTTCACGACCTACCAATGAGATACTCTATCAAAAAGGCGGAGACGGTAATTAAGAATCCATAATTCTTACGGCTGACAATATGTATATTTTTCAACATTGTCATGGCATTCAATGATCACCCAAGAGGCAATATTCATTATTAATTATCCATGCCAATAAAATGTGTTAAGAACAGAATATAGTACTTTAAAGACATTTCACTAACGGGGCCGGTGTGTTTTTGGAATGGCTCTTTTCCAATTTAGCCACCTTAATTAGTAAATTAGTTAAATTCATTTCACCAGCTTTAAACTAGTTTTTAAACTAGTTAGAATACTTTTTTTATGCGTTTTTGATCTACTTCACGTATCTACATAATAAATGAATGCAATAATTTATTTTTATTTTGTTGTAAGATAAAAAAGTTACAGCACAATTATAAACTGTTTATTTACAGTTTGAAGAGTTCTAAAATTCAATCGAGTATTAAATCCATGAATCGCAAATAAATCAAAATCGATGCTCTACCTGACGTAAATATTTTTCAAATGGACAAAATTTTGTTTATTTTTATTTGCTACTAGGTGATGTGTACCCGGCCTTGCTCGGGATTATTATTATTTTTGTAATAAAGTTATAAAATTGTACATTTTTCCTTGTCGTTTCGGTTAAACAATTGATTTGCCAGCGAAAGTGAGCCTTCTGACGACTATAATTATTTCTAAAAAAAGAAACATTGAAACATCCATTTGAAAATTTTGTTGCATTTATTTTTTCAAAAAATGTCTATTTAAAAAGTTCTTAACTAGGTACCTAATTGCGTTTTCCATTTTGAAAATTTTCTACCCAAACAAACCTTCTTCTTTTGAATATGTAATCCGTGGCTAAACGCAATACAACACGGCGGGTTCAATATTTTTCTAATTAATTTAAAACGTTATAGCAACAGTTCTACATATTGGATTTCATTCAATTCACTGCTCTCTAAACCTTTCGGGCACTAATGAGAACAAACTACTATTTTCAGCGAAATCGGTCTAGTAATTTTCACAGACAAACATTTTTTTTTATACATATAGATTATTTTTTTTAACTTTATACGATATTAATATACTATATTGGAGTTTTCGTAGTAATACGTATTTTTTTTAAATGTAAAAAAGCGGCATACGATTCTAAATTTGTGAAAAAGTGGACTTGAAATGGATAAATTAGTAATTAAGGTAAGGTACCTTCGACAATGTATTCATAAATTTAAAAAAAAAATCACGGCAATGCTTACTTGCTGTTATTATTTATAGTATTTTCTAATACAATCCCTTTACATGCTACTTTTGTCTTTCTTCTGCCAGTTCTACGCCTCATTAATAGTACATCAGAGTTGGTAGATGGGTAGCTATTTAAAAAAAACTTTAACGTTTTTCCTCTTTAACCCTTGGGCACTTCATCTCATATTCCTTATTCGATTATTTAAGTTAATTCAATTTGAAAATCGTTCTAGGTGTAAAGTACCTGCTTACCTAACCTTAACGCTTCTTACTTTAATCAAGAAATTTCACGGGTGAAAAGGTTTCCCCATTAAGTATTCCGTTATTATTTTCTGTTTCGTTTAAATCGAATATTGGTCCTTTGAAGCGGCCTCTTCGGCTTTTTGTAACCGTATTCACCCGGAAAACGTATTTCTGCGATTGTCTCTTTATTTAGCAAAGCTTCGCATTTTATGCCTTACCGTACCGAGAGGAGAAGTTTCTTCAACAACGATAAAAAATATTTGGTATTTTTTTTATTTATTTTTTTTACTTTATATTGTGAGGGTGATAGATTTTAAGATTTTCTTTTTAAAATTATACTGTTCAAGAGTTCCAACTGTCCGTAGAGTGAAACTCCAATTGTAGAATTTTGTGAAGCTTAAGGAAGTGGGAAATGAATGAAGAAAGAGAATAGGGAAGCTAAGTCTAGGTACTAGACGTGTCGTTTCTGAATTTTGTATTTAATAAATTACATGTTTTTTAAAACACAGAAAAGTAGATCTATAGCCATTTAGCACACTGCGTTTCCATAGGGGCTGTCAAAATACTGAATTGTAAAAAACATAGTATTTTGTTGTGTTATATTATCAATTTCATTATTCTAATTTCTCAACTCTTTTCCACAATTTCGTAACTCTTCATCGCTTTCTTCATCTTGAAAATATTGTTCATATATTGACGGCCTCCATGGTCGAGGGGTAAGGCTCTCGACTACGAATCCGAAGGTCGCGGGTTCAAATCCCGGCGTGCACAAGTAATTTTTATTTAATTAATTTGTGTTGTTTCACAATTAATTCATTTAAAAATAATATATAGTATATTTGCGCACGTTCCAGAGTGGAAGATACTCTCAGTATCGCCCTGGTGAAAGACCACCATTCAGAATTGAAACGTTGCTTGAAATGGCTTTTAGCCGTGTTTGGTGACCAGATCTGAATAGCCAGGTATTCCCAACCTTCCTCTTCCCCTTCTCCTTCCCCTCCCCAATACCTTCAGCCTCACAACACTCCCCAATTGGGAATGCTATAGTCTCACTGGCTCCAGATGGTTGGGAGCAGTTGGGACTCTTGTGAGATATTCATATAAAAAAAAATATTAAAACACAGGGAATGTAATTATTAGAAGTCTGCGATCAGATGAATATCCTGGTTTTGACCCGAGGGAATAAGTGCAGCAAGATATTTGTTGTATCTAAATTTATTCCGAACGGCGATCGATAGGGAAAAACATACATCAGATCGAGTTAATGGACGTTTAAATCTATTCGGATTGATCTATATATTTTACATAATAAGAATAAATCTACCTTTCGTCGCATAGTTATAAGAAATTTAGTTCTGGGCCTATAGGTCATGTTACGTATAATAATCCGTAATGACAGTTTTCGTATATTAGTTCCTTTATGAATTAGAGCATAGTTAAAATCTTATTGTCTGTAAATGGGACTCTTTAACTAATATTCTACTGATATTATAAAACACATATAAAACTTATTTCCACTTTTATTTTATTTCACCGTGACCGGTTTCAGCTTGTTAAAGCCATCTTCAGACTGGTCAAAATTAATCTTAATCTACGGTTTATATACACAGCATGTGGGGGAGTAGGGTGGGGAGATAATACAAGGGATTTATTCTATTACATGGGTTTTCTTTATATTTGTTACTAAGTCGTCTTTGACTGCCGACGACTTAGTAACAAATGGAAATAAGTTTTATATGTGTTTTATAATATCATTATAATGGAATTCCACCGTGTATTAACACTTTCAAAAATAGAAATATTAATATTCTACTGGAATTGGTACTTGTGTTTTTTGTTACCGTTTTGGAAAGAAGGAAGACTCCTCAAGATTATTCTTTGACGAGCCGCGAATGGCCTCGGAGACCTCCACTCGCTGCCGGTCGACGCATCACCATTCGCCATTATGGTTTCATCATCTTGTAATTTATCATCCGTGATCATCCCAGCCATCGGATCCTGGAGGTCTTGAAAAATCATGGTTCCCACTACATCCACCGCCTGTAGCAGCAGCCATGAGACTGTGTGATGATACCCGCATTTTTTATACCTTCTTGGGCTATTGGCGACATCAGGAGCCACTGCGCAGGGATCCCCGCGATTGCCTCGGCAGTGACCAGAACATCGACGTCGGCTGGCCGACATCGCCCAGGAATCTTTGCAACTCCCACGACTTCTGGTGGCACTGGGATGGAACCCTTGCGATCCAGACAGCGACCAGAAGCAACTCAGTCGGCAGAATGTATGACTGGTGAGCCCAGCGTCCATGGAGTCAGCAGCAGTGAGATGGAAGTCCGCTGCCAATCACCAACGCCACGCCGCTGGAGGCGTCTTTTTACTGCGTTCACGGTGCTTTCAGTCCATAACCTAAGAACCAAATCAATATTCAAGCCCACTAGTCATACCTAGTATTTAAGGCAATCTGTAACATATTATTAATATGCCTACAGTTTGTAAATTCTATGTTTCATTTCAACCCACAAATATCGGTATATTTTGTCTAACAGTTCCATGCCCTGAGATGATAGTTTCTTTTTTCTCCGAGTTGACGAGTTCTAGGCCATTCGGGGCCCTATTCATAATCATCTTGTATTCATTCAATGAAATTAGCGGTTCAAAACCGGGATCTCATAGTATTCACAATAATATGCACGTATTACCAACATTCACTCACTCACCGTTCTTTACTGATATACTCTTTGTTTTCAGATTTTATTTCCTCACCCAATAGTCGCGGGTTCAAAACCGGACACGGCGTAGAAATATAAATTGAAAATAATGGCTTTTATTACATATAAATAACATACACAGTATCGAACATTAGATAGTGACCAGATTTAAAAACCAAACGTTGCTTTATAATGGATTCATCAACGGAACGTTAATTCTAGTTCCTATGCTGTTATGGTTCCTGGATTAGGCTTTATGGGTTACGAAAGTAATTTTGAATACTCTTAAGTTAATAGCGTTTCCAAATATGGAAACAAGACAATTGCGAAACCTCTATTATGATGAAAGTTGGACAGTGAAGGGGTGTCGTAGGAAATCGATGCTTGGAAAGGATTACCACAAGGTTGTGTTTCAATACCTTATCTATTTTATATTTATGGAACTCACTATGAAGTGAATGATATCCAAACACCAGGATTGCAAAATTGTACCGAAGAAGAATGAATATTGAAAAATGTTAAAATCGAAAGCAGAAAACCTGGTCTGAATTTCAACATATATTATTCCAAGCACGTGTTTGCTGACTTTTACCATACATTGGCTAAGAGCCAGTTTTCAACTAGCTTGAGCAGGAGGATTAAGAGCTCTTTTCTTGTATTATATAATTCGACTTAAATATTGATGTATGTACGAATATAGTCTTGGTTTAGTTTTTAAAAAAATGCGTGTAAAATGAGTTTTCTTCTAGCTTCTACTAATTTTTACATATGAAATTAAACATTTTCATAACAATGGAGCATTGTAATTCGCCATGAATACCTACCCAAATCAAGCAAGGGTCCGCGAAACGGGTATTATCGACTCCCCGCTGCGATGTTTTCACTATTTGGGCTGGACACGACTTTGTAATATTGTCGAGCTGCCACTGGCAGCTCGTGTTTTTAGCAGCAGTATAGCACGTTGTGCGAAATGACGTGTACCCGGTTCAAGAAACATCGCCGAAAATCGAAATACGATTTTTTTTTCAATTGCGTAAAATTGTGTTCATCGAATTAATGTTGCCTTTGACGCGCTGGACAATTATTTGCCATAACACTTCACATAGATGCAAGCGTACGCCGTTTTTTGTTCCCAAACAATGAAGTTTTTTTTATAATACGTCAATTTCATTTTTGTTCTACATTATTAAACTTCTTGAAATGTATTTCGTTTTTTGTATCTGCGAAAGTAAATTGTGTTTCAATAACAAATTAATAATACATTCAGAGAATCCCATCGGGCTGCTAATGTCACTTTAGTATCTTTAGCGAGAGTTCAATTCCGAGGTTATTTCATATCGGCCACATTCTCCTGGCTTGGCAAATAGACTTTCATCTATCCTTATTCTATCCAACATTCTTGTTTGATAACAATATTGGCCCTGCTGTTTTGACAGCTTCTTCACCTTCAAACTACCAGATTTCTTCAAGCGTGACATAATAAACAGCCAGATGTTTGGGTATATATGGTTGATGATGTATTATGATGATCGAATTAGAAATTTCATTAAAAATGCTACGAAAATTAAAGTTTTACCACTTTTATTCGTGACTTTTTCTTTTTAAAAATCTCAACTCGTAACCATTCCTAGTGATATTTGAATATTTATTATGGCTATGCACCCTGAACGCCAATTCAAAATCATCCATCATCTCCGCCTACAACTCCTGGGGCTGGAGACAGAGTAATAGTTTTTTTTTAAATAGTACCTTCCTGAAAATGTTTACCGAAGGATGGCCTTTGAATATAAATGGGTTTAAGGGCACTTCTAGCCAACATGTGGACGCAAAGAATTTACGTTTCGTTACGATGTTTCTTTTAAGGAGTGTCTCTAAGGTCTGTGAGTAATGTTTGTAGAACTCCTTACTCTCCAGGATGCTATTTGCTAACTTCTTTAAATACCTATTTTCAGTTGCCCGAAACCATTTTGAAATACTTTATTTTATTTTTTATTTTATTAAAATAATAATTTTTTTAGAGAAGAAGTGCCTATATTTGGTAATTTGAGTAACATGGCGCAAAACAAAAAGTTGTCCAAAGAAGCGAAGCTAGCAGTCCACAGCTGACACCAACCCTGATGTGTGGCTATTGAAAGGGATATTGAAAGAAGGGTGAATGCAGGAAACTCCATTAACGGAGGACTGAACGCGGTTGGCGCAAACAAAAAGTTGTCCAAGGAAGCGAAGCTAGCAGTCCACAATGGAGTGCTGATACCAACCTTGATGTATGGCAGTGAGGCATGGAACTGGCAGAGGAAGGATGAAAGTAGACTGAATGCTGTAGAAATGAGATCTCTGAGACGAATGTGTGGTAAAACCATGAATGATCGAATGAAAAATGTTGAGATTCGTAAAGAATGCAAGGCTGATGTAAGCGTAGTAAGATAGATCAAGAAAGGGACGCATGTAGAGCGAATACATGAAGAGAGGAGTGTAAGGAGAATATAGGACGCGAATGTGAATGGAAGAAGAAGCCGGGGATGTCCGAGGAAGACATGGCACGACCAAGTGAATCAAATACTTGAGTTGGGCCATCTCAGAAGTCGGAATAACAAAAGAGAATGTATGAGACGTTGTATGAAAGAGAATGAAGCAAGAATTGTATGCCAAGATCGAGTTGCTTGGCGGTCGGTCCTCTCTGCCTACCCCTGCGGGGAAACGGCGTGATGGTTAGTTAGTTAGTTAGTTATGGTAAGACTAAATATCACTTAGGATTGACGGAATTATGAACTATCTCATACAATTGTCAAAACAATGTCTTGGCATATTTTACGCCAAGAATCCGAGGTAAACAATCACCTTTTCTGAACAAATCACATATTAATATGCCCACTTCTAGCATTAAGTTGGTGTATTCTATTTCATTTTATTATGCTAAGGATATCGCTGTGTAATGGTTGACTGTCAACCAAAGTTAAGATGGTTAGATCAGGAAAATATATGAAAGTGAATGGAAGAAACAATCGGGGCAGACCCGCAAATACAGTATGGCGGTATTGCAGAAGAATATGTACGAGTATGAATAAGGCAATGAGTTTGTAGCTTGACAGCAGTGGCGTGCATTGAACTATGACAAAAGGTAGGCCGTGTGTAGTTTTTCAAGTTCTCGTCTGAATTATGCATTGAATATAAAAAAATACTGTTTTATTTTCTTACTCAAAGGAGAATATTTGTCATATTGAAACAATTTATCAATAAAGAACGACTGTCACATAAAAAATATTCACGAAATTTATGGATAAAAAAATATTTTCTTCAATGGTTCGTTTCTGTTGGGGTAGGAACATCTTTTCTTTTTTATATGAATACTTCACAAGAGTCCCAACTGCTCCCAACCGTCTGGAGCCAGTGAGACCATGCCATCCCCTATTGGGGAATGTTGTGAGGCTGAAGGTATTAGGGTGGGGAAGGAGAAGGGGAAGAGGAAGGTTGGGAAATTCCGGGCTATTCAAATCTGGTCACCAAATACGGCTAATAGTCATTTTAAGCTACGTTTCAATTCTGAATGGTGGTCTTTTACCAGGGCGATACTGAGTGAACGTCCGCAAATATATTACATATTAATTTAAAAATGAATTATTTGTGGAACAGCACAAATTAATTAAATAAAATTATCTGATTTTATAGACTACACGCTACTGCTAGACAGAATCATGTGGCATCTTACTCTCACTGCACGCCCTTGCCGTTGGTTCGCTGCAATTAAATAATAATCAATGTATATCAATAAATTAAGCATGGGATATAAGTAATTTCGTTGTAATATCATACTCACCTTTTCTTTCACTTTAGTTTTGGCATGAACTTGATTGGGATGTGTTTGCCTTTTTTTATGAAATGCAGAAAATTAAAAAAAATGCATTGATAATGATTCTTTTACTTTTGTATGGCAAGAACGCTATACAATTTTTTGAAAATGTGAAAATACTGACAAAATGGACTGCTGAACTCAGAAGAGGTAGACTAAATTATAAATATAAATATTTAAAAAATATATAACATATTTATCAAAATGTATTTAATAAATATTTTTTTTTTGTTGCTGGAAGTCCTTTGGGGTTAGTTATTTCAGAAAATATTCGTAATTTTTTTGGAAAAGGAAAAACTATCATAAATTTGTATTATTTTGACCATTTGGACAATTCACATTGATAGAGAACAACCCTGACCACAACGCAAGAAAATCTCTCCATCACGACAATGCACCGGCTCCTTAATCGATACAAACAGTATTGGTTTTCCAAGTCAACATTTAGCGTGATTTTAATAATACTAATTCAAAATTTCCACTACGCCGGTTAAATAATATGGTTAAGTCAATCTCTCAGCTCGCACTAAGTTCTGAGAGGATTAACTTCAAACATTGCTGGCTGAAATTTAAAGGTTTGCAAGAAATGCATTGCCTAACGTACTCGAGTGGTTCATACTTGGTAGTACTAACTAAACCTTCGGCATGCCAAGTTGCAAAACTAAACTTGCTTGGCCAGGGGGGATGACCCAGTCACCCCACGAATTTTATCATCATAATACAATTTTTTTTACATTTATTCATACATTTTATTGCAAATTCTTCGTATGACTTACGTATTTAATGTGTTTTCGTGAAAAAAATATTGCAGTATTGTTATTTTATGAAAAATATATCCATATTCATCAATGAACATGGCCAACGGCTCGTTGGTCATAAGAACATTTGCTACCTGCTAGCGGTCTGGCGGCCGATTACCATTCCCCCTCACACAGCTTTGGTAAGAGAGCAAGTGAGTGAGATGGCGCGCAACATCCACCACTGTGTTAGTTGAATGGCAGAAACGTGTAACTGCGGGTATGGTTCCAGCGCGCAAGAAGAATTATTTGTGGCAACCGATGATACCTACCTACCATGCTGGATTGCTTAATGGAAAAAGGTAGGCTGTGTGTAGTTTTTCATGTTCGAGTATGAATTATTGAATTGAATATCATCTTCCGCTGATTTTTGTGACCAAACGAATAATTGAGTATACAAGTACCTTAACAAATTCATGGAAAATACATTTTGACTAAC
Source organism: Halesus radiatus (assembly GCA_022606495.2). NCBI lineage: Eukaryota > Metazoa > Arthropoda > Insecta > Trichoptera > Limnephilidae > Halesus > Halesus radiatus. The sequence continues at coordinate 25,967 of JAHDVE020010269.1, forward strand.
AATACGTAATTGATTTTCATGGTTCGTTTTTTCTTGGGTAGGCACAGCTTTTCAGTCATGATGGAGTGCAAGCCATTACTATCTACACATAAAAAAGTATTTTAATCTCGTACTTAACTTTTTTTTTTCTGGTTCAATGTTTTTATTGGTTGTGTAGGAATATAAAATTTAAAAAAAACGTGTTAAAACTGTAAGGTCTCAATTTAAAATAATGTATCGAGGAGAGTAATTTAAGAATTTTTGACAACCTCTCATGGCAACGGGGAAGTTAAGACAGCCTGCAATTGGAAATTTCATCTGCTATTGGCATGTTGATGTCATCAAAACGCAATCTGGATACTTAGAAGGGTGAGCTTTGGATGTAGAAGACGCTAAAGCTTGGGTTAAAGTTTTCGCCAAACTTACGCTGAGTTTGGTTTAGAAAAAATGTTTCAACTAAGTTTTTCATTAAGACTTATTTAAGATTCATAAAATACCTTAAAAAGCACTTACAAAATATTAATAATTGACTGTTTTAAATTTTTACACAGGCGATGTAAAGGTTATAAAAAAAATCATACTAAATTATTATTCTTAACTGAATATTTAGTAAAAATAAATTCAATCGATTACTTTTTTTAACAAGAAACTACTTTAGGTAGAAACGTGTTCTGGCGAAACAATGGACCGAGGAGAGCGAAGCGCTTTGAGGTAGCCTTCATTAAGCCGTGGATTGACAATGGCTGATTGAATGTTTGAAAGTTCGTTATAAAAGTGGGCCTCAGCACGGGTATTAATAGCACCCAGTGAGAACCACATTATCAAAAAATGTAAAAAAATATTATACATATCTGAAAAAAAAGGAAGATTTATGCATTCTAAAAATTGATGTATATTTTTTTTTGTATTCTTTGCAACCATTTCCAAAAAAAATGTTGATATTATTGATACCTATTGAGATTCAAGTACGCCGGTATCGTTTTTCAAATCATATATTTATTTCTTCAATAAATGTAAAAATACTTTGTGGTGTCATTATCAAAAAAAAAAAAAGAAATATTTTGTGTAAACCACTATTTAATGTATAAATATCAACATGTTTCGGAAGCGAAGCTTCCCTCATCAATATAATCATTTTTATTATAAAAAAAAATATCTAAAATACTATCCAATCAGCTTTTCATTAAAAAAATAAATTAAAAAATTATATTTTTTAAATAACATGGATAGTGAAGATAATTTTAATAAATCGGGGGTCTGTAAATTAATTTACAACGATTGTGAATCTTTTACATAGGAAGTTTTAATTCTAGTATTAAGGAGAACCATAATAATTATTCTGAATTTAGCAACCATATTTTGGAAACAAATCATTCTTAATAAAGGTTAAAAAAAATTAACGAACGAACATAACTGTTCTACAATTAGACAAAATTGAAATTTTAGAAATTTAAACGATTCTTAATAGTCGATTAAGTATTATTAATAATCAAATAATCTTTTCAATTTATTTTCACATTAATGCCTATATTTAGAATATTAAATAGAAATTATAATAACAATAACTATTTTCATTTTAATTTTTACGCATTCTTATTCTTATAATAATAATAATAAAATTTAGTTTTTTAAATTTTTAACATAAATTTATTATTTAATTTTACATAACACGTTTTTTTTCAATTATTTTTACTTTTTTTAATTAATTGCTTACTTACTTTCATCACGTCAACATTTTTCCATATATGTTATTTGTCTGTTCTTGTCATTATTTTTTAGTTTACTGTGTATCCTGAAGAGGGAAGCTTCGCTTCAGAAACATGTTGATATGCATATATTAATATTGGTTTACTCAAAATATTTCTTATTAATTTTAGGTAGAATTATTGTCTGTACGTGAACCACTGCTTGCGATCTCCTGCCTTATGTTATGTGTGTTTATTTAGGTCTTAAAAAAATACATGAAAAATGTACGCAGCTGATTGATGGAGGGCTGTGGGCCGAAGTAATTTTTCGCGGTTAAATAAAAACCTCTTCAATTTGGCATAAACTGTATTATCTTCCGAGACTGGCTTTGCTTACTATTGGACTACTTTAATTTTTGAATTCGTCCTTTTTCTTCTGGAAGATATTTTTCTTGAAAAAAAAAACAATAATAATGCTAAAATAGTTTTAACACATTAATTTACACAACGTTGGCTTACTTTTAAAATATCCAGTCCATATTACAAATACATTACTGAGACATTTAAAACACTACAAAATTTATAATATTATTTAATAATTGAAGAAGATAATAAATACTAACACATTTCAAATGAAAAACAACAGAAAAATTAAAAGGTATCAGTCGCCTCTGGGGCTCGAACACAGAACCTCTGTCTATCCGGGACAACCGCTTTACCGACTAAGCTAATGAGACCAGTTCAATTTACGCCATCTTCACCGATATCATATTTCAAGTTCAAGACTTGTTAATATCATCCTCCATTTTAAATCCCATATTATTGGCTGCTATCCTTATAATGATTGCAAAGCTCTTCCCGAACACAATTGCAATCGGAATAGAGTTTCGGATATATGAGACATCTATTGAATTTTTTTACAAGTCTAGAAAGAAATATTCAATTTTCTTTTAAACTTATTGAAGTTTATAAACCTAAAATGATATTAGCACAAAAAAGGTTATCGGCTGATAATATTTTGTTTAGAAATTTATGATGATTTTTAATAAAATAAATTTTGACGTCGAAAAATAGTAATTTGTAATTTATGAAAATAGACTTTACAAGTAAGCCGACGGTAAGTAAAAAAAATATATTTCTTTTCTAAATGCAGGTACTGTAAAACTTTTGGAATCTTTTGAGCATTTTTTAGTTAACCACCAAGAGCTGTGAAAATTTTAAATATCCATTGAACTGTCTAAAATTCAGAAAGAAAGCCTTATTATCTGACCAATCTTCGGCTAGCTAGATTTCCATCATTGTAGAGGCAACGTTCCGCTTATAAATTAATAGTGGTATAATTTTGAAACAATTCATTCATGGTGAAATTTGATTTTTATATGACTTTTTTGATTGAGAGCCTTTTTTTGACTTGCTTACAGTGGAAAAAAGTTATTAAAAAAAATGGCAGTAGTTTTTCAAATATTGTCAGGTTTTTCATAGTTTGTGCTTTCACGTCGAAGCCCTGCAGTAGCGCAGGAGCCAAACACTCGTCGTTTGCTGTATGTAGCTTACTTGTACCTAGACGTACGCATTCATACGGAAGGATCGAAAAAATTACTTGAAATAATTCAAATAAAAAAAAATAAAAAAACTGTAATATTTCATATTTAACATTTTAAATGAAAAACGTGGTGGCATAATGTGTATTTCTCAATTTATAAGAGGAAACACTTATTTAGCATTAGCTAAAGTATCCGGCGTTGCCTGAGGTTATAAATGGTTTGGAGGAAAGTTTTGAGGTTGTGATGTGTTACCTCTACCCCTGCCCTTTCACCGACCATCTACCCTGACCCCGATCCCTACCCTTAACTTCACTCCCACCTCTACCCTACCCCTACCCCTACCCCTGCCTCTTCCCAATAGTTTTCCCTTTATCTCGAACGTCAAGTGTTCAAAATGCCATCAAGTACCAAAATTCTGCTTTAAGGGATGGGAAATGGGAAAGGGGGTAGTTTTTCGAAATCTCGTAGACAGTGACCATCATTTTGTTTTGAAGGTCAAGTGTGAAAAATTTCATCAAGGCCGGAATGAAACTGTAGATTTGTATACAAAACAAACTCACAGGAAATAATTTCCCCCAAGGCCTATATCATCTTTGGGGATGCTGTGTGTAGGGTCTTTTGGAAGATAGTGAGAGCATGTTGTAGGATGGAGGAAACACAGAGGCCGGCAAATCATTCCACATCCGAGTTGTTGAACACAAGAACGAATCGTAGAAGTGACCCGTTCTCATGTGACAAATGTCAACCGTGTGCAAATGTTGGGTGCGCGTTTGTCGTGTTTTCTGACTATGCACCGGTGCCGAAGGGATCAATGACGCTAGTTCCTCGGAGCATATTCCATTAAAATACCGGAAGAACAAGAACAGAATTCCTACCTGTCGCCTGTGCTCCAAAGATTGCAGTCCGTTTGTTAAGATAGGCGAATATATCGAACGGATATAATAGATAGAAGATAGAAGAGGATAGTAGAAGATTGTTTACAAGCAAACTGATAAAGGTGGGTGATACATTATATGGGAATGAAGTGATAATTTCCCCTGGAATGTGAATTAAATTGATTTATAACCCTTTGATTCTCAGAACGTCTTAGAACAGGCCGACCTCTGGTAATTTAATATTGGGTTCTATGATTGGTTGGGATGATCATCTCGGTCAGTAGATTCTATCTTATTTATGTAAGTTATTTCCTTTATAATTAAATTACATTCGTAGAAAACACTTTGTGGAATTCTATAATGGGCTTATGTAACTTGTCCCATTTCTATTCCTCGTAGGTTCCGGTTAAATGATTAGTGTTTTATCTTTTAAATAACCTTGTTTAAAAATATTCTTATTATTGTCGTAAAGAACGCATTGCAACATCCGGCTGACTTGAGCCTTCATTCAGTAGAATTCGACAAACGAATTTACCATTTAATGCATCATCGTTAATAAAATCGAATTAGCTCAGTGGTAGTGTTGTACTGCCAGATAGCGATCCCGAGTTCGATTTTCATATGCGACCGTTACCGTTTTATTTTCTGTGTTTTTATCTTCTTTTTCGAATTTCATTTGAGATTTGTTAATATCATCTTCAATGATTAAATATTACAATGAGGTTTATAAGTTTCAATAAGTTATTCTAATAAATTGAAAATCTACTCTTGATGGCCACTAACGGCCAGCACCCACAAATAGACATTTTGCAGGATGCCAATGTAAGAAGCACAACAAACGATTTATCTGTAAATTCTATATGGTAATTAGGAATATATATAAAGTTTCAAAAGATAGTAATCCTCAAATTGTAATCCGTTAATTTCCATATAAAATACATACCGGAAATTTAAGTAAAACATTCTAAATTGTTTTCAATGGTTTTCAAAATGCAGCTATTTTTGGACATTTTGGGAAGTATTTCATAGAACTAAAGATTACGGTTTACGGTTTTTTGTCCTTTGAAACCTTATAAATTTTTCCAACTACCCGCAGTAGCGCGCATTGCTCTATGACCAAAGATAGGCCCCAAATAGTTTTATTAAGTTTGGGGATGAATTGTGAATTGATTTTTTTTTATTACAATTTTATTATCATATTCCGCTGTTTGTCATGGCTAACTGAATAAATGAGCATACAGATTTCTTACAAAATTCCTGGAAAAAATACGTTTTGATCAGAAATTTCAAAAACTTTTAATCATTCTATAATTTATTTTTTTTATTCATATTTCTTAGATTATGCACAGCTTTTCAGATTTTGTGGACTGCATGCCATTGACTACCTGTACAGTATTTACATTTACATTAATTGTGGTATAACTGAAGTTAGCAACCTGCAAAGTGATTTTTAAGGCCATGTTTGAGTGCCGGTCCCTAAAATTTTTTTTCAAAATTAACGGGAATCCAAAAACACATGTGCTGATACCTCTTTGAGTGCCATGTAGATGTGACTATTTTCCTCCGTTCATCTTTTGTTATTCTTATTTTTTAATGCCTTAATGATATTACACTTGGTGAAATTAATTTGTTCTACCGTATTGGGAGCATATTACTTTTTTTTTACATTAATACCGCACAAAAGTCTCAACTGCTCCCAACCATCTGGTGCCAGTGAAACTATGGCATCCGCAATTGGGGGATGTTGTGAGGCTTAAGGATTGGGGAAGGGAAGGAGAAGGAAAGAGGAAAGTGGGGAAATTCCTGGCTATTCAGATCTTGTCACCAAACACGGCTAAAGCCATTTAAAGCAACGTTTCAATTCTGAATGGTGGTCTTTAACCAGGGCGATACTGATAGTATCTTCCATTCTGGAAACATATGTTACGTTACATATATTGTTTCTGTAGTATAATATTTTAAGCAAAAAAAAAAAGTTTCTCTTTAGCTCCATCCAATTCCCTTTGCTTGTGTTGACGTGAAATTCTAGTCGTTCGGAAAAAGTCTCAGTGTCAATTACAAGGCAAAATCCCCAGAGGAGAAATTAAGTGTAAAAAGGACTGAGGGGATAGGGACAGAAGATGGACGAGGGGTTTGATCAGTGGCGATTCGTGGTCTAAATCATCCGGAGTTCAACATTAAAGTAATTTATAAAAGGAAGTAGTATCGGCTTTCTATGAACAGATTTTCTTCTCCATCGAATATTTAATATATTATGGAGTCACTTCAACTCAAAAGTTTGCGTGGAAAAGTATGTATTAAATATGAATAAATAAATAAAATTTTCGACAGCCCCGAGTGTTAGGTAATACGAGAAAAAGTATAAGTTTATATTTGTGGTAGGATTTATTTTGTCAAAAATAATATACTCAAATGGGGGATGACAATTAAACATTTATCTTTTTTCCATTGACTTGTCTTGAAAAAAAAAACAAAATGTCAATAAAATCGAATTCCATCAAAAATAGAAATAAAAAAAACAATATTTTTTGTTTTTTTTTTTTAAATTTTTAATTATTAATTATTTTTATTGAGATTTAAGAACCTCATCGTAATATTTAATCATTGAAGAAGATAATATTAACATAACCTAAATGAAAGATGAAACCGGATAAAAGGACAGAAACTAAAAATATTTCAGTCGCATCTGGGACTCGAACCCAGGTCCTCTGCCTATCCGGGGCAACGCTCAACCGACTTAGCTAATGAGACAAGTTCAATTTGTTTCAACACTGTTTAAGTTTGCAATTGAGTTCGGGTAGAACTTTGTAAACATCATAAAAATAGCTGCCAATAATATGAGATTAAACAATGGAAGATAATATTCACAAATCTTGAAATTGAGATATGATATCGATGAAGATGACACAAATTGAACTTGTCTCATTAGCTAAGTCGGTTGAGCGTTGCCCCGGATAGGCAGAGGAACTGGGTTCGAGTCCCAGATGCGACTGAAATATTTTTAGTTTCTGTCCTTTTATCCGGTTTCACCTTTCATTTAGGTTATGTTAATATTATCTTCTTCAATGATTAAATATTTTTTGTGTTCAAGTTGAATTGTGGAACTCAATTATAATTTATAATGAAAATCGAACAAACGAAATAGAAAAAAAAACACAGAAAAGAAGGAAAAATATTTTTACCCTATCGCTGCGCACGGAAATAACGAATTTCGGCTTTGACGCACGTTCCGGTACCGTTTGAAAGCGTATTTATATTGTATGAAATATCCCACAGGTTTTTTAGCTCCATATGTGCGTTCCGGGATTCAGATCGCGCCGTGTTTTTTTTTTACTATGGAGTCTTTTCGTGCTGCTTTGGAATTTGGTCTAGCAAATACTATGGATTATTGGCGCGCTATTTAAACTGTAGTAATATTATAATCCAAGCGAATCTTGATCGCTGTAATTTTTCTTTGGAAGCTCACTGCACAACCGCTCACTAGAGAAAACCGCCATTGGATTTGATTCTAACCAATAGTAAAGAATCCGAAATAAATTTTCACCATAAAAGAATTCGCCTTATACGTAAATACAGTAAATATTAACAATTATATTCTTTTGTTATTGTACTATTGTCGAAAAACTTGAGATAATAATGGCATTTTCATAAAATTTTTTCGTCAACGAATACATTTTCCATAAAGATTTAAAATTTGGCATTTATGATTTGCCGCCAAAACGATATGCTTGTGCAGAGGGCGTTTGTGATGTCATACCGGTCAATGTTTGTATGGGCAGTCCCGGATCCCGGTGACAGCTGTCCTAACAGCCAGTAACGTTACCTACGTCATATCCGAATTCCCTTCAGGAATTAACAATTTAGATCATTTTTAAAATGAATGAAAATTTAACATTTTTAGTGGAAACAAAAAAAATCAAATTAAAAAAAAATTGTATCCCTCGCTTGTAAAAATAGTTTTTACGTTTTCGTTCTGAATATTTGCCAGAATTTTCTTAATCAAAAGTAGAGCGTCTTCAATCTCGATTTAATGTTTTTACTTGTTTATAAAAACGTGTTTCTTTTTTAATCTGAGTATTCAGCTCGGTATGAGATACCTAGTTATTTCTTAATTAAAGTGGCGCACGGATTGTGTGCAATCTTGTGTCCGGTTATAATCCGCGGTCGTAAATAGCGGATTTGTTTGACAGTGTTTATGGTTTGTATACTAAACCGAATAGATCGATGCACAGATTTATTTTGTTGAATGTTGAGGTTAGGTCAACAACACTGCTGAGTTATTTCACAAATTGTATTTTTGTATGTTAGTTTAAGAAATGTCCCTGAACTAAGCTCTGATCTGTTGATCTCTATTGCGTGTATAATCAATATTGAGTTTATTGCGTGATTGTCTGATGTTTTTAAGGAAAATAAAGCGAACAGCTGGTTCTGTAAACTATGGCAGCTTGTTTATAGAGCACAGAGGCGTGCATTCCATATAGGCACATAAGCACTGCCTACCTCATTATACTGATATAAAAATTATTGCGACAAATCAATATCTGCATAAAAATATGCGCGAAGTTTCATCTATGAAACGCAGCGCCGCGCGCTCTCTACAGACCGCCCTTCTATGTACGTATCTATGTAAAAGCAGAAAATAACTATGCAAAATGACGCGCATGACATATTCAAATGTTTACTGCTTTCCGCACAAAAATGTACACGTGAGCCCAATGCGCATTTGAGGGAAGACTCGTTTGTGAATGTCGAAAAAGGCCGTGCTTTTCGGCACAAATCACAAATGTTACAATCACTGTCATCTGTTGTTACCTCTATTAATCATTGCAACTTTGCTAATATCGTAGTATATCGGTTTTATTTCAGGCAATTGTGCGGCCGTAAAATATGGAATTTTTATGTTTCCAGTACTTGGCTTGTAATATGGTATGCATAAATGAAGCGGTTATTATGGCAGGTAACCACGACCAACATCGAGTATAGCCAGCAGCTTAGTCCATGTCTTTATTTATATTTTTCTATGGATATTAATTAACCTTCAAAAATACACAAGTTACATTCTGCCAAAATAATAGTGTCATAGTTGGTTACCTCAGTGAATCTGTCGAGTTTCGTTCCAAGTAAATCGCATTTGCGGCATTCGTTGCTTTTCTTATTTCTTCAAAAGAAAAAAGCAGCTGAAGCTTATGAGATTTCGATTTAACAGACAATGAACATCCTGGTGCAACGAAAAAGTTCAAAGACGAGGAATTGCAGGCGTTGGATGAAGACCCAACCCAATCGCAACAATAAATGGCCCAAGAACTTAATATGACCCGAGGAGCAATTTGCCAACGTTTAAAAATCATGGGAAAGATCCAAAAGTATGGAAAATGGGTTCCACACCAAATGAACGAGAGACAAATCGAAAAAACCGCCAAACCGCCTCATACAGCTAAAGTAGTGAGGAACACTCTCAAAGCATTGAATTGGGAAATATTATCGCACCCGCCGTACTCCTCAGACCTTGCCCCGTCCGACTATCACCTTTTCGCATCGATGGGACACTCACTCGCAGAGCAGCGATCGCCAATTTTGAAAAAGTCGAAAAATGGCTCGTCGAATGGTTTGCCTCGAAAGAGAAATTTTTTTTTTGGATTGGTATCCATGATTTCCCTCAAAGATGGGCAAAATGTATAGAATCTGAATATTTTACTTTCAATAATACTTTGAATAAAAAATTTTTGAGATTCCCTTGAGAATTAAGCGTTTTCTTCATTGAAAAAACCGGCAAACTTCAACTAACACCCCGGTATATTCCTGATTATGCAATATCGGTTTCGACACATGTAGATATCTGTGTATATTAATAACGTGGTGAATGCAAGGTATATTTTTTAATTAATTTATTAATAATGACGCTAAAAAGTGAATACCAATCTTTTGAAGAAATTATAAACGCCTTTGTGTTTGGAAGAGATGTCTTCTTGAATCATAGTCGTTGTTCAATGATCAGTTCGCTGAGTGCTACGCTATTTCACTCGTTTTCTCCATGGCAGGACTTCCAAAATGGGGGTTTGCATAAAATGATAAGGACATACATTGTTTTGTAATTTTTAGGAGATTCATTGTCCCCTCAGGTCTAGACATTAAAATATCATGTGAAGGGAAAACTGGTGTTCTCTCTTTCTAAACCGTATATCTGACTATAAGAGAAAAGGAAATAGAACCAGTTTTAAGTGAACAGTCATTTAATTTTAATTTTTTTATTTTTTATTAATGTAAATACAAATAGAATATTTAATAGTACAGATATAATAGCTAATTACAAAAAAGTGTAAATTTATTTTAGAAGAAAATGCTTAAATCAATAGAGAAAGATTTATCGTGTTTGAGTGGCGGAGTACCGCCAGCTAGCGACAGTAGTGAATATATAAAATTAATAGAAATAAACGTTCATAAAGAATGATACATAATGTTTGTGAAAGACTAAAATTACATAATATTAGAAATGCAACAATAAGGCGCATACAAGATATAAACATAGTACATTAATATTTCTAAAGAACTGATCGAATATTTCTAGAGGATATGTTGCCTTTTTTTATTTACATACATTATTTACAATTAAGAGTTTTATAAAAATTAGGAAGAAATTAAAACTTGTTGGACTTATATAATATTTTTTTGATTTCTGATTTGAAAGAATCATAATTTTTTTCTGTTATGATTTTATTTGTTGGCAGATATGGCACAACGTTACTCAAATGGAACGTATGTATGTTTGTATCTGGTGGTCGAGACAAGAATATCCCACATATAAGTAGCTGATGAAAGACAATATCAAAACTATGCTTTAAATGGCTTTAGCCGTGTTTATTAGCCAGATCTGAAAAATTAGGTGCTTCCCAAATTTCCTCTTCTCCATCTCTTCCTCCTCCCTACTTTTTCAGCTTCAAATTCCTTTCTACTTATAGAGACCATTGTCTCTCCGGCTTCAAGTAGTTGAGACTCTTATACGGCTGAGACACGAACAAAAAATGTCTTCAGCTGTGTTTGGTGACCAAATCTAAAAAGCCAGGTGCAACATTCCAACCATTATCTCCCACATTTATTCTCCTTCCCCACGCTTCTAGCTTCACAATGCTCCCCAATGAGGTTATCTCTGATATTTTTAATCTTTTTTTATTAAAAATTATTATGTTAATAGAGTTAATAACGACAGTAAAATTAGTTTTCGAAATCACAAAAAAATTACCATGTTATGAGCTTTCAAAGTGAACTTATAAAACCTATACTCGTGACGTCACGAGTCACTGTACAGTATTCACAATTCAAATGGTAGTAACATATACTGCTGCGTCTACGTTACCTATGGCCACTCCAATAATTTTATGAACCGTGACGTCACACGCTTCTCGGTTGGCCGGCGAGGTAATCAACATTTTGACGGCCTATATTTCCGGTACTATTCGAATATTGGCAAAACTTTTAAAAGTTCTGTCCTCAACTATCTATAATTATTATGATAAATTTGTAAATTATATGAAATGTCGTTTTAGGAAAAAATCCACTGAGAATGCTAGATATCCACTGGCTCTGGATAGTCGGGAGCAGTTGGGATTCTTGTACCGTATTCGCATTAAAAAATAATTTGGTTCTATTTAAAAACCAGAGGACGGTTTCACAACAAAATTTGAGGAACTTACCTAAGTGTGTTGACGTTGCTACACGATTTGCCTTTGCCGCACTGAATATCGGCCAGATTGGAATAAACTTGACTAAACTTGTCACGCCGTCCCGTGAACGGGACCACAAATGGGACAAACGTAAGCGCCCTCGGCGGCGCCTCCAATTAGTTCAAATGGTTTCAACTTTGTTGGATTACATCCATTAAGAAAACACAAAGTTTGCGTCACCGTTAAGGACCTGCACAATTAATTTTAATATTGCGGGCGGGCTGAGATTTCAAACTACACGATAATTCACAAACTACCGTTAAATCAGTGTCACGTCCCAAATCCCAAATGAATTGGTTCCTGAAAAGATTTATCAAAAAGAAAGTGCATTATCTCGTAGTCAAAAGATCGCAAGAAGCATTACTTGCCACAGTGTGTTGGTCTAGATGGAGCAAATTTTTTTCCAGCAAGTTTGCATCAACAGAGTGGCTAATTTTATAGAGATAATTTTTCAAATACAAAAATGAGACAATTAGAAATATTTTAGATTGGCACTATTCTGAACTTTAACGTTGACAATCTAATCAGCTATATGAATACTTAAAAAAAATTGTACTTCACAGATCGTTTTGAGCGAGCGTTTTCAAAAAACTAAGAATGAATAAATTGGAAAATTTCTCCTAGCTGTAGTTGTATAGCAATGGATGGGTTGGTGACGTGTGAATATGTTCAAGTTACAAAATTAATTTAGTCAAAACTTCACGCTCAACAATGGCTTTGCGTACGGCGCGGTATATGAAGATGGGTTTTTAAGTTTCCACTTCAAACTTGTGATACGTAACACTTGTCTTTCTGGCTTCCCATGACCAAATTACGTCATACCATCTGGTGTTAACTTTGCGATCTGTATTATTTTGGAGTGAAGCTTGCTAGTCTTTTGAAGCGATGACACGGAATTCTAAACGAAGTTGTGTTATGAAATTACTCATAGGTGAGTCAAAATCGTCGTACTTATTTGTGTGACATACCAAATCTAATATCGACGGTTACAGCAAAAGTAATTGAAATTATTGCCAATGAAAAGGTCTCCAGGTACAATTAATACTGGGGTTCATATTTTAATCCTCCTAATGCCTCAGGTCCTTTAAAAAGTGCTTAATAGGAGTGCGGTTCAAACTCAAAGAAATATTTTACTGCCTGAGATAAACGCTCCAAGTCCTTCTCAAAGTGCTAATTAAAAGCTTGACTAATATCTAGGTGCAAAAAAAGCATCCCTCGTCTGGTTCTGAAAGCATTATTCTATTTAATTCACCAAAAAGTACCATAGGCAATACTATTTATAAATCTTTGGCGTTAGGTTAACTTTTTACAAAAATAATAACATAGTTTTTTAAATCACTCAATTTTTTTTTCTACAAGGTTACATTGTACATGGTTTTATATTAAAAAAATTAGGCCAAGGTTTTGAATAATAAAAAAAATGAAAGGAGAGTCAAATAAGTGTATATAACATAAGGGCATAGTTAATAGGTAAGTAAAAAAAATAATGTTACGAAAATTATAAAACATAAAGGAAAGAAAACTCTTAAATGTAGAAAATATTAAAAGATAAATGATTGTTGAATGTCTGAGATATAGTTTAATATAAAGTAAAAAATCTCATACAATAAGTTAATATCCTTGAACTTGGAATAATGTGAACTGAAAGAGGATATTGTTTTGCCATTTCGCTCAACATCACCCACACAGGAACACCCTTATATCGATGTTGCCTATTTGGCTTAAATACTCTATTCTATCAATTTTGTCGTCTTGTTGGGAAATAGTATTTCGTAGGACAGTATTATAGTTTTTTAGTACAATTATATGTGTGTTGACATATTCATGTGATATTTCAATATCGTTTATGCAACTTCTTAGTTCTTCGTGTTGTTCAGATATTAATTGAATCGATTTTATAATTTCATCGTTTTACTAGATGATTGATTGATATTTTTGTGCATACGAGTTGAATTTGACTTCTAAAAATTCCATTGTTGAGTTGTTTTCAATTTAGCCAATTCCTTAATAAATACTTCTAAAATTAAGAGACCTTGATTATCACCATCTGCCGTTGTAGTTGATAATTTTTCTGTGGCGTTTGACTGGACGTGTACAGATTTTGATTGTTGTATTTACTGATTAGCTTGTTTGATGGTAGGTGGCTGTTCATGTTCATTTAATGATATGTCACTACTTAACATTGGTTTGGTTTTGTTATTTTTTAAATTTGCATACACTTTTTATATTTCCACTGCACATTTCTAGAACCACGGCGTGAAGTTTCCACAATTTCTGCGCAAGTAATATGATAGTTATTTACACAAACACTACAGGATATAAAGTCAGATGGAGTATCAATACTCTTTTCACATAAGATGAATTGTGTATTCATTGTAAATGTTTATTACCTGCGAGCTTTATATAAAACTATCTGATGTGTACCCGGCCTTGCTCGGGATTTTTCACTTATCATTAGGGCGCCATAATTGATTTGACAGCGAAATTAACTATCTCCAAATAAAGAAGCATTCATTTAAATATTCTATTTCATTCCAAACGTTTATTTTTTCAAAATATATCTAAATCATAAAGTTCTTAAGTAGGTACCTACTCGTGTTTTTCATTTTGAAAATATTCTACCCAAAAAAACCTTCTTCTTTTGAATATGCAATCTGTGGCTAACAAGTGTTATTTCCATGGGCTAGCCTAAATAAAACATGGCAGGTTCAATGTTTTTCATACTAATTTTAAAACGTTTTAGCGACAGTTTTACATATTGGATTTCATTTAAACTACTGTCTAAACCTTTCCGGAACTAATAAAAACAAACTGTGCTATTTTCAGCCAAACCGGTCAAGTAATTTTCGAGAAAATCTAAGACAAACAAACAAACAAACTTACATTGATTTTTATATATATACGAGTAGAAGTGATTTCGAGATGGTTAATTTGATGTTAATAATGATAGTTTCACTTAAGTTTCTTTAAAGATTAAGTTATTTTATGACAGCCGACTCGTTTCAGAAGAGATTGACAATTTGTTTTGACAATGACAGTTTTGTAATGAAGACAGAACACTGAAAAAGTTACCTCGAGAGACAAAAATCCACTGGTTTGATGCGTGGTCTCCTATTTAGAGTAGTTGAGTACTTTAGGCTTAGTTAACTATCGTTTTTTGGTGGTATTTTATTAATTTAATGCACACATAGAAATACGTCAACACGAGACTCTGTAGGTAAGTAGGTCGGTATTGTATTTTCTGAAGTGAAAAAAAAACACTCGAATACTGGTTCTATCGGCGTGAAATTTCCACTGGGTATTCCAGGGTATATTCGACATAACTTCTCTACATATTCCCAATGCTTCTCAATATGCAAATCCCTTTTAATCTTGCGGCTTTGAATGTTTTATGTTTTTAGGTTGTTGGTTTTTTAATAGATAATAATAACTGTACCAGACGTAATCTGGCACACAAGCGAACTGTATGGGGCCGACTGATCCCAATCTACGGAGCGAGGCTGGGAGGGGAGGTAGCACACCTACCGTTCCTTTTGCAAGGAGGAACGGTACTGACGACAACGACTTTTGCAAATTCTGCGGGCCTTGTCCTTGTGACGTCACTTTTACGGGCCTTGTCCGAGGCAATTGCTTATTGGGTCCAGTCCGAGGCAGTAGTCCGATGGAGGTAAGCAGTGGTCAAAATAAAACAAGCGCAGACCGCCGGTGCCCGGCGCATATTTGACAAGGTCTTCTCGCTTGCCCACCGCCGTACTGCTCTATCGTTTTATTTCAGTCATTTAAGTCTGAGCGGTCGGTGGAGAACAAGCTCGCCACAGACCGCCCGTTACATATATTAACAAACAACAATCTATATACGAGTATAACAAATACGAAGATGGCCGCGTCGGAACATTCAGGGAGACGGTGACGTCCGATACAAATATTATTCACTTTAATTTACTTTAAATGTAAATTTAAAAAATAAATTTCTATGGCGTTCTACGAATTAAATACAATAACGATAATTAATAAAATAACAACAAATAATTGATTTACCTATTCAACTGTATAAAATAAGTCATGTAACCATATTGTAAGAAATGAAAAATTATTTACTTCAGTTATATTTTAACACAACTTTACAAATAAGTGAAAATGTCTGAAGTGGCATGGGTTCATTGGGTTAATGTGTTTCCTTTCACTATTTGGTAGGTGTTGGCTTTTGTCGACTTGGATTTCTAGGCCATTAAGTTTTTCTTAGAAATGTATAACAAAGGCTTTCAAATGTTAACCGATTCTGTGATGAGTTATATTTCTATCGATTAGTTCCACTTATAATCGTCTATTCAATAATATCAGGCCAGGGGCGTACGGGTGACTTTAGTCGCGGCAACTGTTTCTTCACCGTTTCAAAATCCATAAAAGTCACGCTGCCACGTACGCAACGAGAAAGTGATGAAACTGTTACCGCGATAAAGTCACTAAAGCACATCTGGCTTTACTTTAACTAGAAGATTTGAAAAAGAAGCAGAATTCTAAAAAATAATATCTGATGATTCAAATCCCTTTTTGCAAAAGCCTCGGGAAAATGTAAAAGAGTTGGAAGTAAAAACAGCTTTTATAAAATCCGTTTAAATAGAGAAAAAAAATCTTTTAATAATTTTGGCCACTCGTGTGGTTCGTACAGTGTGAATATCAGATTTTTAGATTCTGTTTATAATTAATGTATAAATTGGATGTTGGCCTTAAACAAAAGTTTTTTTTACAGCGTTAGCATACACGATTACGCTCATAACTGATTAAGTAATTACTCGTTGAAGAAATTATTATATACAGTTTGGTACAAGCGAGGGGCTTGGTATATCTTATGGACATATGGTACCTACGTATTACATAAGCTTGTATACTATTTAAATAGATAAATCGGTAATCTCACGTGAAATTTTCAACAAACTAGTAAAAAAAACACACAATTTTACATGAAATTGTTCCGAAAATTAGTTATTAAAGCCCGAGTGAAAAAGTTTGAACTCAAAGCAATTATTTTCGACACTTTTGTAATTTTAAGTTTAAATTTTCAGTGAACAATAGTGATATTTTAAATTAACAAGATTGTGTCATAAAAATTTAAAAAAAAATCGAATTTAGATTGCCCATTTAAAAAAAACACTGCCCTTTGTGGGCACGCGTGCGTGAACTTTTCAAAATTGGAACTGTTGGGTGTGTTGAGAAAAAATTGAAAAGAATCTCTTCAAATCGAGACAAGTGATAACGTACGTACGAATTTATTTTATTTAGTTCTGTATTTGAAATGTGCATAGTAACTGTGATGTTCTTCATATACCAGTGAGTGAGATTACTTTGTTAATTCGGGAATCTTCTAATGAAACTCGTAGTTCGCCATAGTCACAGAGTTGTCTATTACAAGGAATAATGATAAGGCCACAAGCGAACGTTCCTTACGGTATTTGAAATGGTTCTGCTGGCTAGGTTCGGTTATCTTCGTCAACGTTCGGGGCTAGGCCCGAATCAAGTGACATCTCTTGTAAAGAATCTGAAATTCGATACACTAAACCATAACATCATATGGCTTGCTTTTTAGGCCACTTTTAAAAGTGGAACTATGCAAGTCAAGTTACATACAAATCTTTTTTTTATGATCGCATGTTTGAATGTATTTGTGTACACCAATAGTATCGCGAGAAAACTGGTTAGAACTATTATCGGAACGATAATATTTGGATACTGGGTGCGCAGCAACGTTTGTCATAATCTTCGAATGTTACAATTGTAATTTGATTAAATCGTGGTAAAATTAGGTATTATTTAACCACGGAGCAAATAATAAAAAGAGAGTCCTTACACACAAGGGGTAGAAATTAAAATAAGAGTGCTGCCAATTTAAGTAAAACACCAACTAGGTAAGAACTGTTCGACTTGTTTACAAAAATTGTACGTTTTGTAAGAGTATTTAGTTTGACACTTTTTATAAATGTTTTCTGATTTGCTTACCGCAGTCAAAATAATGTGAAACAAACGTGAACGGTAGATAACTAAACTGGTGCCAAATGCGTGTCACGTGACCTTTGTCGTACTAGGGCAAGTCTATCAATTCTGATATCAGTGATGTGAACACTTTAAACAGTTGCCCTCATTTTTTAATGATCCGGTTACACCATTGTCATTAAGAATATTGCCAAATTAATTTTATCAATTTATTTCGTGTATGTTTGCCGCCATAAGAAATCATTTTTTCAAGTCGGAACATTTTCGCAAATCGTAATTATAATTAACAGTAACTACCCAAACTGAGGAGTCATGCGTTGAATCAAAACACAATTAACAAGTTTTTTTTCCTTCATTTGTTCTTTGAGATCTGTGGAAAGTTCTGACGATCACAAGTAGAAATACATTAGCGAAGTCTGTTTTATTTCAAGTCTAGGAAAGAAAGACCAGCAGACAAAAAAAAGTCTCAAGAACTTTCCGGCGAACAGGAAAAATGTGCTACATTTCGTTGTAGACATAATGTAAGAATAATAAGTAAACACATTTATCTAAATCGTTTTAAACCAACGCTACTAAATGAAGCTACCAGTCTATAATGGAGTTTTAATTCCAACCCTGATGTACTGCGATGTGGCATGAGACTTTTAAAATTGGCTTTAGTCGCATGGGTCGCGCAATTAGAGTTTTATTTAAAAAAAAAAATTATGTATTTTTTTAAATATATTATTTTAATACATAAAACAGGCTATATGCCAAAAACTCACATAGATTAATGTTTGAAAAGAAATGGTAATTAATAATTACAATAAACAACAATTATTATCTGGCAAAAATGATACTAAAGCAAAAGACAAACAAGTGACAGATCGAAAATATATTATAAGTAGGTGTATAAAAAACATCTTATTTAAAAAAAATAATTATTACTCTTCTCTTTTAAGCAACGCTTGTGTAGAGAGTGTACATATTGCATTTACCTAAAACAAAGTAAATGTGTTACAAGAAACTGGTTTAGGTACATGATAATGTTACAGAGTTGGCGGATTACATTTTGGAAAAGAGAGTACATAGTGACCATTTTTGATTTACTAGTCATAATAAATATAACATAATGTATCTAAGTACAATGTGGCATAGGATATTTACCGTATAGCATAATGGTACAATCTTATAGGGGTATATGTTTATTATATATACGGCCTCCATGGTCGAGGGGTAAGGCTCTCGACTACGAATCCGAAGGTCGCGGGTTCAAATCTCGGCGTGAGTAAGGAAATTTTATTAAATTAATTTGTGTTGTTTCACAACGAACGCAATAAAAATGATACATATTTAGAATTTTTAATCATAGTGGAAGATACTTTCAGTATCGCCCTGGTGAAAGATCAGTATTTTAAAATGAAACGTTGTTTGAAATGTTTTTAATCGTGTTTGATGACCAGATCTGAATAGACAGGTACTTCCCGACCTTCCTCTCCCCCATCGCGTTCCCCTTCCCATACTTTCAGTCTCACAACATACCTCAATACGGAATGCCATATTCTCACTGGCTTGGGCAATTGAGACTATTGCGCGGTATTTGCATTAAAAAACGTATCTATGTGAGTACTGTGTTCGCTACAATACCTATACAATTAATAAATCAACGCTGAATTACTTCAATTCCGTTCTCGTTTTCCCCCGAATTCACACGTGGGTTTACACAAAACCACGAAATAAAGATTCCATGAGGTTAATCGAAATGTTGTACGTGCTCACAGATGGCGCGAATTTAAACATTATAAAAAAATAGTTTTTCTATAAGTTTCTTGAAGGACTTCTATAAACTTAAAATTACAATTTATTCCATTTCACATTTAGTGCATACACCCGCCAACAAATAATTAATTTAAATATTAAAAGAATTATATACTAAAAGAGTTTTCTTCTAAAATATTGGAATTAGCGCCAGCTATGAGAGCAAATTCCGTTTTGTCTAGCCTTAAATATTGAGCAAATTTACCGACCGTTCCAAGGACGGCACACAGCGAAAAAGGTGACCCTCCGCTTTACTGATCGTCTGGTGTGGCCATTTATAATGTGTTGCCAGTTGAGATATGAACATACATAAAATATAATGAAATTAAATTCCCGTAGCAGGAATGCACATCGCCCAGAGTTCCGACATAAAATTCATTAATTTCACAGATAAATAAATAAGCAAAGGAACACAGGAGAGCTTTCATCCTGGTAATTAAAATATTTTTGATTCATGCAAGTTGATTATTTATTTAATATTTCGTAAATTGCGGTTTGATTTTGTCTGCTACAGGTCCTTGAATGAGGCCAAGGTTGTAAGTATTGGTGCCTTGGACTTTATTTTAATTTATTTTTGGAAAATTTACCGCAGATCAGCAATTAACATAAAAATAATTATAAATCATGCCAAATAGAAAATTTTCACGTGTGATGATAAATGCTATGAGTAAAGCGTGACAATGTACAGTTTTAATTCAGTTAGATTAACTATGTTAGTAAAGGAAGCGGAAGGTGGAGGGGAACATAGGAGTGGGATAAAGATATAAAGGGCGAAAAGGTGGTTTAAGTTATCTAGTTTGAGAGCAGTCGTCTAATGGATTTATGTTTAAGTCATGTGTGGTCGAGTTAAAAGTGTCAATATGGTAATAATTTAAGAAAATATCCTAGAATATGATAAAACGCACAGCTTCTGACATTTGATGGCAACATGAGACACTAGCGCCCCAGAGGCGCGAATTAATGGAGTTGGATTTTGAAAAAAAAACATAAGAATTGTAATATGTTATGCCTAAAGAAGTATAGAAATAAGAATTCTCACAAACTGTTAAAAAGTATTTTATTCCTTTTCTAAACCACCGGACTGAGCGCGAGCGTTAAGTGGCGAAACTTACAAACCCAGCAGCCTCTTTAATATATTTTTATTTATGAGCAATGAAGCAGAAAAGTCATTTGTAGGTGACGTACCAAATACTTATTTTTTGAATTTTTATTTTCTATACTTTATTAGGAATATATTTCGCAGAAAATCTAATGAAGTGTATGGAAAAACCCAATTAGACCAACGCGGGCCACTAGAGGCACTAGTGTAGCATGTTGCCATCTTAATGTATGGGAAATGTCAGGAGCTGGAGGTATTGTCAAATTTCTACGGTGTTTGGTTGAACGAATTTCCAGAATTGTAGATAAAAGAGATGTGTTTTTAATAGGCGTTGGAGAAGATCAGGGCTATCAATTAAGTTGTGTGCGATTTTTAATAACATTATTGAATGCGCTAAATTTCTTCGGCAAATGAATGTCGGTAAATTGAAAAACTCTGAGGAGTCTTTATTGCTAATATGAGATTGAAAAGAGAGGAAGTATAGGTACCTTAAAATTCTATTTTAGACATTTTCAATACTGTTTTTGTTTACTGCGTAGCCTGGGTTCCACACCCATAGAATGAATCGCGGAACTTGTTACAGATGGGTGTGATTGATGTTTAAATAAAAAATACCTCTTTGTTGACAACTACTTTTTGTACTTTTGTAAAATTAATTTCATTACTCTTATGAAATATTTACAGATCACTAACATAATTTTTATAAAATTAACACAGGGAAGTGCGTAACTATTAATAATCCAGCTAAAATGTTCACATGATGCATAGTATTTGGTTTGGTTATCAGTTATCACTTTATAGAGATGTTAAATAATAAAAATAAATAAGTGAAATATAACATAGAGCATAATATAAGAAAGAGAAAGAAAAAAATAAATAATACACCATGAAATGTTTTAACGGGGATCTAATCGTGTATTTATAGTAATTTTTCAGTTATTATTACTGATTTTAAAGTATTGTAAAGAGGTAGAATGACTACTTGCGTATTTTTCTTTGTATAAAGTTTTCACAATCATCAACTGGATAGAAGAAATAAATTAAAAAAATAAATTACTGAATATCACGTGAAGGGTATATTATGATAAGCTGCATTCTGATCAATAAATCAAAAAGAACAATTTTATACAAAAGTGTGCAGCCACACAAGCAAACAGAAATACTGAGACAGATTCAATACCGAACAGATTTATTCTAGAGAAATTGCCATTTTAAAGACTTGGTATTTATATTGACGCCACCCATTTTCTCGAACTCGTAGGTGTATAATTATTGTGTTCTGATTCGACTTGTGGAGTTTCAAGTACGTATCGCCAGTAAATATGACAAGAGCTCTCTATGACGTAAGCGCGCGAACAAAGGTAAACAAGCGCACACTTTGGGTTTAATGTTTCACCACTAATGACGTGGCGGATGAGGACATTATCATCTCGCGGAGATGCTGTACGCTTTCTATAAAACATCTCGCAAAAAATGTTAAATTAGTTTATAGTCGTCCTTTCCATAGATAATAGATGGGTCAGGAACCATTTATAATATAAACTGTGCCACAAATGTGTCACCACCATCGGTCATCTATACCAGAAGTACCCAATCTTATTTGTTTCACCGCCCACTTTTGGAGTATGTTTTTCATCAGCGCCCCGCTTACCCCCACTTATCCGTTTCTTTTTAAGCGATAATGCAATGAAATCTAAATATGTACTAATAAATGAATTAAAAATACACTATATTTCTAAATATACAGATCAACACAAGTTGAATCGAGTGGAAGCCGGAGAAGAGTTTTTGAGGCGCTGCAAACTCCATGGAGATGAATTTCTCCGCTCCATCGTTACTGGAGATGAAACTTGGGTTGCACACTACACTCCTGAAACCAAAAGGCAGTCTCAATAGTGGCGTCACACCTCTTCACCCTCCGCCAAAAAGTCCAAAACCACAATTTCAGCCAAGAAAATCATGGCATCCGTGTTTTGGGACTGTCAAGGCATAATATTGATTGAATATCTGCCTCAAGGGGAGACCATCAACTCTGCAAGATACTGTAAAACAGGAGGAGAGGCATGCTGACAAAGGGAGTCAGCCCGCTGCACGACAATGCCAGACCACACACGGCCAACGCCACGAAGAAACTGCTTGCCTTGTTTAAATGGGATGTACTGAACCACCCCGCGCATTCCCCTGACCTAGCACCTTCAGATTATTATTTCTTTACCTCTCTGAAGTTGCACATGGGTGGAAAAAGGTTTTCAACCGACGAGGAGGTAAAGGAGGAGGTGGAGAAGTGGACGAAGGGGTTGGCGGGAAACTACTTCGAGGAAGGCATCAAAAAGATGATACCCCGCTTCACCACCTGCATTGAGAGGAATGGCGACTATGTCGAAAAATAGCTCACATATGTACTACGGTAACCATGTAATTTTTTTGTTTCAATAAAAAAAATTGTAACCTACAAAAATTCAGTACACCTACTTTCTGGATATGCTTCGTATATAGATTTGTA
>JAHDVE020010270.1:0-13124 GCA_022606495.2 Halesus radiatus
ATTGTTTATAAAAATGAATATTTTTCTATTTAAAAAACATTATGTTTATCGTATTGCGTAATAATATACTATCAATATTTCTAAATAATAAATAATTCCGCTCCGACGTCCCTCTCGCCCTTGAAAAGAACGAGAATTTTCGCTGAGAATAAATCCTAAATATTTCCGATGGCATGGTTCCACTCACTTTGCAGTTATACTTCAAAATATTACAAATAACTGTCTTTATAACATAACATTCTACGATGTACGAAATTTTGTAATTATTATGAGTGTCCACAGTACTGAGAATAACAAAGGCCATGGTAAAAACCCTGAATGGAGTGTGCTAAGCTTATTTCCGTCACGCACTCTGATCCCGACTGAGAGGGAAGCGCTGACAAGCTCTACAAAAAATTATTTTAAAATATATGCAATTTATTCCATAAAACGATAAATACATGTCGTACAACGCTGTTCAAATAAAACGCTGTTCCCCGGCAGTGAGAATCTCCTATTAAAGAAATTATTTAATAGGAGATTCTCACTGCCGGGGGCAGTGGCAAGGGAACTTCGAGGGTCGGAAATGGGAAAGGGAAAGGAGAAGGCGGAGTAGTACCTGGTTATTCAGATCTAATCATGAACAAAGCTCATGTACCTTCAAACAAAAATTTGATTCTGAATTGTGATTTCTCACTTCAAACCGATCTAGTCTCCTTTAAAGGGAGCAATCTTGCCAACGAGCCTCCCATTGGTATGCTTGTTGTAACCCTAAGTGACCAGCTCAGGTATGGGGGCTCCATAAAAGTTAACCTCTCAGAAGCTGGGCGTACTGTACAGAACCCGCAGATACTTTAATAGTAGACAACTGCTGGCCCTGTACAAATCGCAAGTGCGCCCCACTGCAGAATTTGGCAGTTTGGAGCCCCAAAATATCTGAAAAAAAAACACTTGACTTTGTGCAGAAACGATCGGTCCGTTTGATGGATTCCCCTATATTAACAAACAGATTGCAATTCTCTCCTTGTTCTACCGGTATTTCAATGGGAGATGCTATGAGAAACAAGTGTTATTGATCCCTTCGACACCGGTGTACAGTCGGGGAATACGCCAAACGTGCGCCCAACATTTGTAACTAATCCATTCTGATATAATTGCAAGTATATATTTTTACTCCGTGTAACATATGCAAAACAAAGCCCAATTAAAAAACATATTTTCACTGAGCATATTGGGTTTAGAACCCGTAACTTTGAGGACCAAAGTTCCACATTCCCTATTTCATCTTCTCGTATGAAGGAGGCTGTGTGATTAGTGATACAGGCAAGGTTGTAGATACAAAAACCTCTTCAAACTTTACCGCTGTCACGAGAATAAAATCTCTATCCATTCAAGTGGTGACATTTTTCATTAGGGATGTGTCATAAACATACAGTTTTCTATATAGAACAAACCACCGGATAAAATAACTTTTAACGATGGAATCTTATAACAATGTTACTTACGTAATGATGGTTTATTAATTATTAATGTTGAGATATAACAAACGGTTGGAATTATGAAATTTTATAATCGTTGCCTTTGTTACCTTACTAAATGTTCTTGAAGATATTGTCGGATGTCAAAGAAAATCACCTGAAACAAAAAGAAAACACACAATTAGATATTTAATGATAAGTGAACTTTGGGGAAATAACAAAAATCGTGAATGAGTCTGATAATATTTTTATTATTGTTGCTCATGCGCTAGTAATTGTGAGGTAATTTTTTATTTTATTTATAATTAAATTATACAATAAAACTTCGTTTTAACCACTTTTTTTATTTTTAACGCCGACCGGTTTCGGAACAACTGTTCCATTATCAGGGCAAAATATATACACACTAAACAATATTACAAAATGATGGCAGAACAAACATTTAAGGTGTCACAGTGGGGGTGGGGGTGTGACTAGGGATTAGAATAGAGTGGAGGAAGAGATTGAGACTGAGGGGGGGATGAAAGGAAACGTATTTGAAATGGGGCTGCAAAATAGCTTTTTTTGATTGTTAATAATAGACCCATTTTTTTTAAATTAATAAATTTTCTTTCAACATGCAACTTTATATTGTTTCTAAAATGCTTCTGTTGCTGTTTTTAATTTCTAATTATTTATTTATTTACAATTAGGTACACAAAAAAATTACATACATGTAAAATAAACTACGACTACCATAATACGGGCATGTGCCTAGTTTGGTACTTTAACAAATGAAAAAATGTAAACTCAGTACCTAAATTATAAACTGAATATATAAAAATAAAAATATTAAGGTATTAGTAAGATTTTTATTTATTTGCCTTATGACATCGGCGAACGTCAAGAGGCATATAATTTAAGAATTGTTTGACTTCAGAATATATATATATATATATATTTAATCATTGAAGAAGATAATATTAACACATCCCAAAATGAACCACGAAACCGAAAAAACAACAGAAATAAAAAAAGATTTCAGTCGCATCTGGGCCTCGAACCCAGGACCTCTAACCTATCCGGGGTAACCGCTTAACCAACTAAGCTAATGAGACCAATTCAATTTACGCCATTTACACTGATATCATACTTCAAGTTCAAGACTTGTTAATATTATCCTCCACTTTATTTATAAATCCCATATTATTGGCTGGTATCCTTATGATGATTGTAAAGTTTCATCCCGAACTCAATTGCAATCGGAACAGTCTCGGATATACCTACCCGATTTTATTTATATGAGACATCTATCTTTTTAATTTGTGTTGTTTTTCGGTTTCGTGGTTATTTGGGATGTATAAATATTATCTTCTTCAATGATTAAATATTACAATGAGGTTTACAAACTTCAATAAGTTATAAAAAATAAATTGAATATATATATACATCTTCATAACAAGTGGCAGTTTAGTTCGTGTTTTTCTAGTACGTTTCAGAGCAATGACAATTTTATTGACATTGATCAGTGGATTGATTGATTTTAATCAGTTTCGTATTCATTGAAGTTTATTATCGTCATACCATCTGTGAATTAGCACTAGTGAAAAAATCGAAGATTTTTTAAAAATTAATTAAAAACGTTTAAATAAGATGTTTAATTGAAACAACAAAGGGTTATTATATTGGAAGCCCGCGACATACCGTTTTCATGCGTTTTGATTCACAAATACCCAAATAAAACATAGAGATGCCCTAGCACGCAAAGGAAAGACCCCAATATAAAAGAGGCGTGGGGGGGCGAGCTAGGCGTATCCTTAATTTAAGTACAACTAAGTAAAAAGGTTCGGCTTGTTTACCAAAATCGAATATTTTGTTAAAGTATTTAGTTTAACCCTTTTTATAAATGTTTTGTAATTTGCTTTCGACTACGAAGGTCGCGGGTTCAAATCCCGGCGTGCGCAAGTAAATTTTATTTAATTAATTTGTGCTGTTTCACATTTAATTAATTTAAAAATAATATATAGTTTAGTTGCGCACGTTCCAGAGTGGAAGATACTCTCAGTATCGCCCTGGTGAAAGACCACCATTCAGAATTGAAACATTGTTTGAAATGCTTTTAGCCGTGTTTGGTGACCAGATCTGAATAGCCGGGTATTCCCCACCTCCCACTTCCCCTCTCCTTCCCCTCCCCAATACCTTCAGCTTCACAACATTCCCCAATTGGGAATGCCATGGTCTCACTGGCTCCAGACGGTTGGGAGCAGTTGGGACTCTTGTGCGGTATTCATATAAAAAACAAAGATTATTTCGATTACAGTTCATCTGTTGGTCAAAGGGGTTCATTCGTCCTGTGACGCAATTCACAATCTCAGATAGGCTTTTGATTCATCCTGCACTTCCTCTTGTAACGTGACAGAACTGACTAATTTCCGATCAAATCAGGAATGAATCAAACATGGAACATGACGTAAAATGCAAATGTCCACCGGAACCGGATGCGATAATGGTTGGTCGATTGGCTTTTGTTTTACAAAATGGCGGTACAGCATTACACGTATCACGTGGCCGCCTGGCGCTTGGAAAGTGTGAAACCCTCATTTCTTTTATTACCATTACTATTATTGTGCTGCGTGACTAATGTTTTAAAATGTCTGGCTGAGGAAGACCGGCTGTAATTTGTACGAGTAATATAGACAAAGAGCGGACGATAGATGAAGATAAGGAGAAGCTCATTTCGGAGAATAAAGCAATGTAATGTAATTTTAAAGTTATTCAACCGTACTCCTGAGCCTTGAAACATGTACAGATAACGGATGGCCGCAATCATTTTATATATTTAACGATTCTAAAATTAAATTTAATGAAAATAATTCTTAACTAACAATTATTTTTAAAGTACTAACGGCCGTTCTCCCCAACTTTTCGAATCATCAATTTGAGGCAACGATCATCCAAGTATTTTATTGAGCAACGCTCGGTTTACCTATTTCCATGCATTTTTTTATCGTTAAACATCATAAATTGTCTATGAAGGTGCCCACCCACTTTCATAGACAATATAATGATATCAAGGTAAAAACTTTCAATGTAAAATTAACATAGATGAGTTAATATTGTATTACAATTTCTTCAAAAGATTTATATTAACTTGGTGGCGTCATTATTAATAAATGAATTTAAAAAAAACATTTTGTATTCACCACTTTATTAATATATAAATTAGTATTCTATATATTCCTGATGAAGAAACAGTCGCTTTCGAAACATGCAGATATGTGTATATTAATAAAGTGGTGAATACATATAATTTTTTTAAACTAATACCTAAACCAACATTTTGTATTTCACAAATGTGTTTAAAATAAAGTGTTAGCTTGAATTTTGCTAATGCCGCGAAAGTATATTATTCATCTCGTACAATACTTGTATATTAAACTAGTGGTTTACACAAAATAACTTATTATTCTTTTGAATATGAACACATACATTTGTTTTACTAAATGCTTTGTTGCGAGCAACAGCTCAGTATGCTTAAAAAATATTTTGTATATTATGTTAGGTTTAATATTGTCCTGGCGAAGGAAGGGTAGTTGAGACACCTATTAGATTGAAGCGCTTTGGAATAAGTTAATGTGTTCATATTATAAATATGGCATGCCACAAGGTAAATGCTTTTTACGAAAATGTATTATTATTTATTGGAAATTGATGTCGTAAAGGGAATTTACGTTTTTTGAAGAAAAAAAAATCATATTTAAAAATTAATATTAATCTAAAATAGGATTTATTGGCATATATTCTCACATAGTTATATATTTATATAATAATATGTAGAAGTATTTAAGCCATTACACGAGTTAAAATATGATTGAAAAAATTATGGAATTATCTCACTGTTCAATACTATATCAAATTTGAGTCTATCAGGATTAAAAAGTATTTACAGATGTAATTTATAATAAACCGGACATCAAAATTTTTATTTGATATACATGGTGTATGATAACAAAATGTTTATCCTAATGTAAATCAAATTTAATTATATTGTTATTAAGTTCTTCAAGTATTTTAGTTATTATTATTGTGAATAAATTAAATGGAGTCCTACGAATTAAACAAAAAAACAATTAATAATTTGTTACTAATATTAATAAATGTTTTCAAGATTTTTTTACGTGAAAAGCCAGTGGAACTGTGTCACCTCAATTGGGGTATATTTTGAGGTAATTCAAATCTAGTCACCAAAGACGGGTAAAGACATTTCCAGTAACGCCAACGATTCGATTTTGAATAGTGGCCTTCTAGGGCGCCTGCCCTTATGGGAAAATAATAAATTTACCTCTGTATTGAAATATATAATTTACGATATATGCGTAAGTACTTTTTTACGTTTTAAGGATTTCATAAACTACGCTATAAATAACTAGCTCATGAAAAGTACTCATTAATCTGCACTTGTAAATGATTTAAAGTTTTTATCATATTTACAATAATTACTGCTGAAAGTTTTGACTTACGGATATTCTCGACATTCGGTATTACTACCGACCTCCACCTTGTCGACATTCGGTATTACTAGCGACCTCCACCTTGTCGACATTCGGTATTACTAGCAACCTCCACCTTGTTGTAACTTCATATTTTAAGCTATTCCGCTTCGGGTGATTCCAAGGTATTTAAGGTCCATTTGTTAAATGTGTCGAAGACAACGACTGCGTAAAACCATGTTTTTTTATTAACAAGATTACGCAGACACCTCCAACAGACTACAAACGATCTGATTAAGATAAAAATCTTGAAATAAAAATGTTTTTATAAATCTAAAATTAGAACAACGAAACAGTGCTACAATATTCACTACAAAAAAAGATAATGGAATCAATAAATGATTGTACAAAGGGTTTGTACTATTTTCGATCTGTCAATTGCGTAATCTTATATCAAATGCACAGATGACTAAATTTACTTAATGTATATTGACAAACATTATGGATTTATATTATAAATCTTTTAAGTCAATTTTTTTTTTATTTCTTGGGTATTATTAACTACGTAACAATTTCTAGGTATCTAGAGTTTTATTCACAATGTACTTTTGTTACTTAATTTTATTTATTTGCTACCGGTTTCGACACATCTGTGTCATCCAGTAGCGTTCCTAACTTAAATTAAACAAGTACAGAAATACGAAATATTATTGGGTGTGATGGTAGTGGACGTGGAGTGGTGGTTTGAATGGGGGGGGGGCGGTGGGAGGAGTTAAAATAAGAAGGGAACATGGTTAACAAAGGTGATATATAGGTTGCTCTTATTTTGTTTACTGAATTAATTTTTGGTTTAATTTTTTTGTTTATTTCTCAAGT
The DNA here is from genome assembly GCA_022606495.2 of Halesus radiatus. Taxonomy (NCBI): domain Eukaryota; kingdom Metazoa; phylum Arthropoda; class Insecta; order Trichoptera; family Limnephilidae; genus Halesus; species Halesus radiatus. Next base: position 6,803 of record JAHDVE020010270.1, read on the forward strand.
TTCTAAGGAGCACAATTTAAAATATGTATTAATATTTTAATGTTTAAAATTAGTTTATTTATTTTTTGAAGCTATCCAGACTCTAAAAAATTATTCATTTTATATTCATAACACAGCACTTTATACTAATAAAGAAAACTTCCATTTGGACACTATTTGAAACTTTTCATAGTCCTCGACATTGTAAATAACTATTAATATTTGTTTTAATATGTAAATAATCATCGAAAATTTCAGTTAAACCATGGTAGATTTTTTTTGCTTTTATCAGTCATTTTAAAAATCTGTTCTCCAGTCCTAAAATCGAATACAAAAACACATATTTCAAGTAAATACCAAATCTTATTTTGTCAATAAACTTCTAATAAATACAATAACAATGACAAATAAGATTTAAATAGTAACTGCAATATCATGCAATATTCAGTGTTTTCTAATATTATTTTCTGTGCGTGTAAAATCATATCTTCTCAAGCAAAAAACGTTAAAATACAACGTAACACGTTACGTTATATTATAAACCAAATCACTCGTTCTGATCCATGGACCAGGTGGCTGCAGCAATATCAACGGAAGATTCTCGCGGCCGTCTCTCTCTCCGCTGTCTGTCAAAAGACTATTCCTCCGTTGTTTTGAATATAGCTGTACACACCGATATTAAGAGGTCGCCTGTCCATAGCACAGTGACCGGGGTGTTAGGTAGTTTTTAATCGGTTGCATTGTTTAGGAATAGCTAGATAGATAATTTATTTAAATTCTATAACATTTTCACATTATGTATAAATCATTAATTAGTTTCACAAAATCATGTTAAATATTAAGGAATTTTATAGGTAAAGGTGATCCCTACTTGTTACGCTAGCTCGGCCGAGATAATGCCTCGTTTTTCTCGCTTCTAATATAGAAAAATAGTGTCCTTTCTTTAATTAAGAATTCGGTGTGGAGAGCGAGATAAATACATAATGGGAACATCAGGAAGCAGGAGACCGTAAATTCCTCGGAGACTAAGAAACCATTTAAAACTTTCCGACGAGAAAATGTCTTTAAGTATTTTAAATATTTTCAAACCGCTAACGAAGGCGTTGTTTGTATTTATTTAAAGTGGAAAAGCACAGTTTCCTCGGCGAATGGCTGCCGGAAACTTTAACAACTCGTATTATAAACGCAACACCAATCTTCTGGTTTATTTTTGAGTTTAGTGAAAGACTTACTATAAGTTCCAGGATTCATATTCAAGCCTTTGGGGATCATGCTTTATTTATGGGCTACCTACTCCGTACTGTTGATAAACGTGGTGTTTTAAGTATTTAGTAAACCATTGGAAAATTAATCGGCTTTGTCTGTCTTGATCTTCTAGGTGAAAAAATGTTTTAAGCTTTTAAACAAGACATAATACTTGGGCAAATAAAGTTGAAGCAAATAAGTTACATCATAAATTTATAAATTTGTGTTTTTTATCCTCAATTTACATTTGAATGTCATTTTTATAAATATGTTTTGCCAAAAATATATATATTTTGAGACTTAAAAGGCAGGGAATACTGGTGGGGAGTTCAATTTTAATTTTTACCAATGCATGTAAGTCAAAGAAATTATGGTCCAGAGTATCCTCTGAATAATATAATTTGATGTTAAAAACACACGGTTTTATACTACCTCGTGTATTATAACCTGTAATGGCGTCGATGAGGCTAGCAACTCCAGACTACATAATAATAATAGCAATATAACGAGATAACGAATCATCCATCGCACCAGACACGATCGATTAATTAAGCGTGATATACCGACACACGGATTCATTACCGCTCATACAGTCCGAGACGTGTAATACTCATTATATTATTACATACATATAATCGTACATGTCAGTTAGGTCTTGAACGGAAAATACCACTCGGACTCTAGTCACGGGTCATGAACAGTTGGCGGTACAACCTTGTCCTGTCTTCATGTTCATATCCATCTCTGTTCAGATGGAAGAATTCCTTTATATGAATTTGTTGACTACTTTTATCTTGTATAGATAACATAATCATTAACTTGTTTCTCGTATAGTGGGCAGGTTATAAATATTTTGTATTATTAATACGGCGTTTATAATGAATAGCAGTGGCGGTTGTATAGTGAACTAAAAAAAACTACGACGAACAAAACTAATATTATTACAGTTTGTCAGTATGTATACATAAAAAGGGCGCGACTACTCCACATTTAAAAAATCCACCAATAGGAACACATCGCGGCGATCTATAGGTGCGAATGCCGGATCGCACTCAAGGAGCTGAAAAGTCTATGGAATATTTCATACAACATAAATACGGTTTCGATCGATGCTGGAGTGTGCGTCAGAGCCAAAATTCATTATTTAGGTGCGCTGCGATTAAACAAATATATATTTTTTTAATTTCCTCTGTTTTCTATTTAATTATGTGAATGCTATCAATATTGTTTTAGTATATAAAAGTTACGTTATTTACAATTTTGAAACAGTTAATTCATCTTGGAATTCCATTTAAATACGACTTAAAAAAAAACCTTTATGTAGGTTTTTTTTCGCTTTAATATTGATCTATCAATGATTTCGACAACGAACCGCCGCTGGTTAATAGTGTCATGATATTATGGATGTCAAGTGTAGGCAGTGTTTCCATCAATCAAGTCTGCTTTAAACTGTGTCAAAGTTAGCTCATTAGTGATAATTTTTTAAATACACTAATGTAAAAAAATTAATCAATGTTTTATTCCAAGTGAAAAATATTCAATAATAAAATGAAGTTGAATCTGTTATAATTATGCATGTAACATGTTTTTATCGAGCTTAACACGTAAAAGTAATTTGTTCTCACAATGCGATTTTGAAATAATTGTATTTTTTCAACCCGTTGCATTGTTTTAATCCACATTTTTGATTGAGAGCTTCACATTGGATAATGTGAAACCACCATTATAAGAAAAAAATAACCTGAAATAATTTTTAAGAATGTAAATTATTGTTTAACTGTTTTTTCGTTTATTTCGTAGTACTCCATTTATTTTTTTTAGAAATATAATGTGAATCAAATTAATAATGTTAATTATTAAGTTCGGCAAGTTTTTTAATATTTATTATTGCGACAGCTGTTTCGGTGTTCAAGCCATTTTCAAACTGCGGTTAATCCACATTGGGACGACTTATGTATAGGATTTTATTTACTCTCACCCAATTCTAATTTGGACGGGTGTTTAAAATAATTATTTATTTTCGGTAAAACCGGTGACGTTTTTACATTTATAATGTATTTTTCCCGCATTTAAATGACATTTTTTTCTTAACTGATTTATTTAAATGTGTTTATTTTATGTCGTGATATTTTAACTCTCTCTATAGGTGAATGCATATTAAAAATGCATCTTCATAAAAATAATTTATCAACGTGTTATGTACAATAAACTCATAGGTTTAGGTACATCGCTTTATATGTCTAAAAGGATATTAGATTATTTCTTTGATATAAAGTACCTACTCAATTATACAAAACGTGTGTTGTTTAATGTTTCACTCTCGCAAAGTCGTTAATGGGTTTTACGCTACACGTGAGATCAGTGGTGCAGCGCCGGACGACCGAACCACCAGGCAAGACCATTAGCAGGGCCCACACCGCAAATGCAAATGAGATGAATACCATATAGGTATATAAATAGAGTCAAAGCTCCTATCAAAATCAGTCTAAAAAGTTGTTGAAATACTAAGTGAAGCGCTGTCGATGTATCCCGAATTCTTCCGACCGCGAACGAACGTAATGCAACCGTCGGCCGCCCCGCTGCCTCGAGCATTTCTTATCGGTGGCGCGTACCGACTTGAGATGCTCTTTGAGTTTTGTTAGCAATAAAAAGGCCAATTGAAACCGTGTTGAGAGCAGTCAAAGTTTACAGTTAACAAAGTTTACAAAATTTAAGAAGTTCACAAAGTTTACAATTTACAGTATAATGTTATGGTAAAAAGTTTGAAGCGTCAATTGAATATTGTACAATACTTATAAGGATGTTAAAAAAAAAACATTGATTTTTGATCTCATTGAATATTAATCGTAATTTGTGTTCAGTCTAATGGCCAGTGGAAGTACATTCTTTAACTTTGTTGTAAAATATCTAAAATTTCTTTGGCCAAATGCTGTTTTAGCAAAAGGGAATTTGCGAAATATTTTATAATGCTTTGGTGCACTAAAATTTTTGATGAGGACCCTTTCATAGGTTGGAACCCCAGACGGTGGCCAGGGTGGTCGTCATGCCACTGCACGAGACCCTGAGGCACATACATGTGCATGTCATCTTAGAGCATTCTGTGCTTTAGATCTAGTATCGCAAGTAGTGTGGACATTGTCCACTAGAGTTCTGTGCTTAAAGAGATATGCTTGTATATTTTTGGCATAAAATTTCCGAATATTCAAAACACAGATTCTCCTAAAGATTAGAATAATCTAGAATTAGAATAATCTTTATAATTACTTTCTAAGGATGGGGTCAATGGCGGTAGCAGTATCTTCACCCCGGTTTACAATACCGTATAATATTTACTATTCCTTCTAACGGAATTACTAATTACTTCTGGCCTCTCGTGCATAGACACCTAGCTCCTAGTTAAAAAGTCGGCGAATTCGGTTGGATGGTTCCGCGTCCCGGCACGAGGAGCGACGGCCATTTTGGCCATAGAAAGATTCCGGCATCAGAACGCAGAGGTTGTGTCATAGACACGGGCTCCTGCGCCGGCACGCCGTTTACAATGGCGTCTTGTTACCGTAATTTAAAAGTCCTAACTACCATTTCTGCCGGGAGCTTTCTCGACTCCGGACCGATGCCCCAATGTAAGCTGTACTTATTTCCTCTTTTTGCTGTGCAGTAAATAACCGTGTTTTAAAGTAACTTGCCCGATTTTAATGGTACTAGAGAGGGAGAGAATTTTAGATTAATAGATAGGGTGTATGTTGCCAATTGTTAGTGTATGATTCCCCATATGTACAAGCTGTGATTGCCCCCCCCCCACCTTGGCTAGAAGATGCATATCTTTTCATTTGGTAGTTGAGTACCTTTTTTCCTCTGAGCCGGTATGAGGCTGACGCCGACTCACGACTGCAGAAGAGAGATTACCTGTTATATCCACTGAGCTATCCAGGTATAACATATTACATAGAGCTATCAAAAATAACAAGTACATAGAGATTCTAAACCATAAAACAATGAACAATATTTTTTAAACATTTAAGAGCGACATAAAATAGAAAACTAAAACAATATTATAACACAAATTATTAACACTACCTTATCCAAGCTACAATACTACATATTGTAGGATTCAAAGTGGTGGTATATGGAGTTAGCAAATATATCAACAACACCTCCAAACCTGTGCAAAATGTGCATTAGTAAAAGCAATATGAGTAGTTATCTCTGCAGACATGAAAATGTTTAACATGATTAAGAAATCTTTTACCTATGAATGTACCCTTTCATTGTATTTTTATCAATAGTCTCAAAAGATGAAACAGTTCTCACTTACACAATCAAACCTACATGCCGAACAGTGTAATTAATTAAACAATTATAAACAATATTAATTCGCAGTTTGTAGGTGCTAGAACACGATCAAGGTAGTATTGGGGATACCTACTAAAAATGTTTACAATGAGTGTTACTATTTCGATTGCAAATGACGTCTGACTGTTCAATGAATACAATTATCTCGTATAACTGCTGCAGCATAGCTGTCGAGCTTTTGTAATTCAGCTATTAGAATAACGCAACGCAATCATTGTTATAACAGTCCTCCCTTCTGATACTCACAAATTGTCGAGTTTCAATTCCAGTAAATCCCTGTATTGTTCAACGCTGTTCCATCTGTATCGACTTTACCGGGAAAAACAGTTGTAATACAAATTCTCCTTTAGGGGCGAAAGCAAAATGCACGAACGATCAATGCATCTTCTTTCGCGGAATTTGTTCGTAGTATCTACCAGCTTGCTTCAGCAGCTTGAATCAAATTTACCGTACAACCGACATAGCGATGGGATATGAAGGGCAAAGAAACGTATTAAATGTCCTTTGATATCGGCCGACTGCACGGGACTGCGGTCTGGTAGCTTTTTCAATTCTCTGGGAGCTTGTCGCAGGAAATACCACTTCAAAAGCAATGAACTTGTGGATTTGAGTGCAGGAAAATGTATTGGAAGATGATGCTTGTACTCGAAGCTTAATGGAATAATCGTTATTTCGACGATTAAAAATACATGTGAAAATTTTCTTGACGGTGCAATAACGGAGAATTTGTTTAATAGATTCTTCTATC
>JAHDVE020010271.1:0-61963 GCA_022606495.2 Halesus radiatus
AGTATGGATCCCCAATGATAACTGCAATGTTGCCTTACATGCCTGCACATGTCATCCTAGAAAAGATATTTATGTATTTTAACTGAGTCTTTATAACTGGATTATTCTCACGTAAAAACCCAGTATAAATAAATAATTAGGAAAATAATGGTTTAACCATTCACCGGTTTTACCATAGTTAATATTCGTGTAAATTGGCCTTTTTAATGTTAAAAAACTCATGAAGCAAATAAAGAAGTATGCACGCCGGTAACCGGTAGCTCAAATTCTCCGAGCCGCTGCGGCTAGCTGTGCGGTGCAGCTACTCCGTTCGTTGAGTTCGTTCGCGGTCGGAAGAATTCGGACGTCATCGACAACTGTTTCACCCCCTCCTCCTACCTAACGCGCGGGAACAATATTTTACACTGATTTTGCAAGGAACTTCATTTATATACCTCAATATCGAATACGTTAAATTTGTGTCCGTTAACCGCCGGCGTTTTCTATCGGCACTTTAAAAAATCATTTCTTTGAATATAAGTAGCTGTTCTGAGAAAATTGCTTATGATAGATAAATACAATTTACATATACCTAAAAACATATTAACTGATAAGACGGTATAGTTTACAAAAACACAGTTTTGCAAAAAAAAAGAGAACACACGATGATGTGAGCTAACTAAAAATTAATGAATTATTAGGAAACACGTAGAAAGCTTTGATTCAGAAGTCAGAATGACAAAGTCAACATTTAATGATGATGGTACACCAAGTAATGGACTTGTTCTTCCTCTGAGACTTGTGGGAGGAGCGTAAAGTTACATTAAAATGTATCAAATAATTATATACAATTATGAAAAGCAGATACAGCACATGATGAGAGTCACAAATTGAAACCCTGATTTTATTAATCAATATATAAAGAGTTAACTTAGTTATTCTAAGAAATAATGTTTTATCTAATAAATAAGAAAATCAAATAAGAAATAAAAACATTAAAAATTGAGTTTTAATATTTTTGTTCAAATTGTGTAATAATACGTTGGATACCTTTAAAAAATCAATGTCCGATAGTGTTAGTAATAGTCCGACACTGAAACAAGTTTAAAAATTCGTCTTTGTCGTAGAGTAGGACATATATTCCCAAGACAAGCTGGCCCTATGGGAAATTATTTCCCTCGAGTCTATATTTAATTTTTATTCTAAAGTTAGTTTTCATAAATAAAATAATTTTCGAAGTATCAAATTTTTCAAAACCAAAAACGCTCCAAATCTATAACCCGTCGGTTTTGAGGTTGGAATGTCAAATTTCAAAACAAGGATGAGCTTCACCGTACATAATTTCATATTCTGTTCATAGTAAACCATAACTAAGCCTATGTACATTTTTAGAAACTTTAACTCAGAGAATAATAATATTATTGATGATTAATTTTATCATAATATCCGTAATTATAATTGTTTTTCTTATCAATATTTTAATTAACTTAACTAATAATATTTTTATATTGAACAATAATCATAGAGCTTAAAGTAAGAAATAATAATTTTGAATTTCGCCACCGCTAAAAAAATACATATTTAAAATGCAAAACAAAAGTGAAAAATAAAAATGTCCGTACTAATACAAAAACAGAATGCGCACCTGACGTCAGATATTCCAAATGCAATGGTACCACTATAACTAGGTGTTTTTATAAGATGATTTTTTAAACACTTATAAATAACGATTTATATATTATAAATTAATTATTTATAAACTTATAAATTATATATAATAAAAGTTATACATTCAGAATCGGCTTTTGCTGATCTGTATGAATATATATTTTTTGAAAATCATAATTTTTTTGACTGGACTTCCTTATTGTTAAAAAAAGTACGTATATATAGATACAGGTCGCGAATAAGAACGAAATCTACTTTATTAAAATAATATCTCAATTTGTATGGCCACCTTGCAAAATAAAGTTTTTACACAGCCTTACCACCCTTACGAACACCGAGGGCTGCTGTGTACATTTACCGAGAACACAAAAATATCGTTGCTGTTATTTACAGAACTAGTTAAATTGCGTAAGTTTCTTGAATGGAAATACATTTCTGAAACATTGGACACATAGATTATAGATTATATATGTATCGAATGTTTATCATAGCCGTCTTTTATAAAAAACGTTGAATTTGAAAAGTAGTTTCTCTAATTTACTCTACTAAACAACCGCACAAATTAATGCATCCATTATTATATGAGAAGTTTTAATTTACTTTCTAATAGCTTTTTTTAATTTCAGAATTTTCTTTATGTTTCCTTCAATAATTGCAATTTAAATAAAGAATAACATTATTTTAACAAAATAGTGACTAAAACAAGTAATTCATTATTAATAAATTAATGAGAATAACTTTGTTTAAACCACTTTTTTTATATATAAATATCAACCTGTTTCTAAATCAAAGCTTTCCTCATTAGCATCAACAGTATACTGTTTTTCCTGATGTAGAAAGCTTCGCCAAAGTGACTACAAATATATTGGAGAAATGATTCATTATTATTTATTCGTTATTTACTTTAATTTCATTGTACCCGTGAAGATTTGCTTTCGATAAAAAAACTCATCTTGGAAACCAAGGAATGCCATAATAGTTTCAATGTAAAATAATCTCAAACCAAGTTCCCTGTCCAGAATGAAGTAATTGTGCCTTAATTGAAACTACATTATAGTTATTCATAATTTCATACCAGTTACAAGTACCTACCTATATAATAACAGCTTTTAACCTGAATTTATTGGTACATTTCTCTTATGATCCTCTAGCTAATAAGAACTCCATTATAACCTCTCTATATATGACATACTTTGTTCGTGGAAAACAGCGAGGTTGCAAAAATTAGCAGGATTATTCATCTATTTTTGGGGCTTACATTCGGTTCCTGCACAATCTGAACACCCAAACCTATCTTCAGCAAAATAACCACACAAAAACAAAACAGAGAAAAACGAAGCAAGTACGAGAAGAACGTAGCAACTACGGGAAGAAACGTAGTTTTAAAACAAAACAGGTCTTCGGGGATTTGAACTACTGTCTTCCAGCGACATCCTCGACACCGCGGCTCCGTAACGCTTTCACATCAACGCAATTTCGGGCTTTTAACGCAAATGAGCTAAATTGTGTTTATTTTTCGGCCGCGCATATTTCGCGGCGCTAATCCCCCGGGCCTATAAACATGTCGGAACTAAGAGCTTGTGTTTATTTATTTTTCACATCGATCGGGTTACACATGGGGTGATAATTTGTTTAATGAAAACTTTACTGAAATGGGGGTGAAATTTCACGTACGTATATGTAATAACTGGACGATTTTGAAAAAGAAGTAGTGGAATAATTATATTGTGATAATAGAAAATGAAAATTTAAATGAATCAATTAAATACTAACTTGTAACTTGTAACTAACTAACTTCTAACTAACTAACTTGTGACTTGTAACTAACTAACTTCTAACTAACTAACTTGTAACTTGTAACTAACTAACTTGTAACTAACTAACTTGTAACTAACTAACATGTAACTAACTAACTTGTAACTAACTAACTTGTAACTTGTAACTAACTAACTTATAACTAACTAAATTCAAACTTGTAACTAACTATATTCTAACTAAATAACTAAAAACTTGTATACTTCTAGTAATTTTCGGAACAAGGATTATTTTTATGAAATACAATACACGTTATTTTTATTTGTATTCTTTGAACACAAGTTAATTAATAAGTACATCATACAACAACATCAGCACACTGACAGGAATTACTTGGAAGAAATGTAATAATACACAGAAATTATCTAACATTCCATTTTCATTAAAAAAAACTATGGCGATATTCGGTTTTCGATTAGCAAATGTAAAATAATATAATAAATAAAACACTTCTTACAAATTACGGATTCATTCCATTTTTACGCCAACCGATCTCCATAGTTGAGGGATAAGGCTCTCAACTACGATTTCGAAGGTCGCGGGTTCAAATCCCGGCGTACGCAAGTAAATTTTATTTAATTAATTTGTGTTGTTTCACAATTTATTCATTAAAAATAATATGTAGTATATTTGCGCACGTTCCAGAGTCAAAGATACTCTCAGTATCGTCCTGGTGAAAGACCACCATTCAGAATGGAAACGTTGCTTGAAATGACTTTTAGCCATCTTTGGTGACCAGATCTGAATAGCCAGGTAATTCCTCACCTTCCTCTTCCCCTTCTCCTTCCCTCCCCACTACCTTCAGCCTCACAACATTTCCCAATTATAGATGCCACAGTTTCATTGGCTCCAGAGGGTTGGTAGCAGTTATTAACATAAAATTTAAAAAAAAAACGGTTTCGCTTAGATCAAACCTCCTCAAGGTAAATATAATAACTAAAGAATAATTCCTATAATGTATACGGTATATATACACCACACACAATAATTACATGTCACAGTTAACTACAAGCATAAGAATATAGCAGAAATAATTTTAAAAGATAAATATTATTAGATCGTACAATGACATCAGAGAGTATATAAAGAATAAAAGTTCATTGAGGATATAAAAGTAAAAGATATGCGTACACATAAAACATATAGTAAACTTTGTTTAAATTAATATTGATTGAAAAGATTTGATAGTATAGCCTTCTTGTACTTACCTGACGTGCAGTTAAATAAAACCGCCACATCTGCTGTATTTATTACTAATTTCACGTAATCTAGGTACAAGCGAGTTTTCGTAATGCTCAGTCCTGGTATTGTTACATTTAAACGGAATTTTGGAACGAGTTGCTCTGGTTAGTATATGAAATTGAATGAGGTTAATTAAATCAGGGCTGCCTATACTATCATTTACAATACTAAACATTAATATCAATTCGGAAATAATTCTTCGATCTTAGAGATTTAGTTATTTCATTTTGGGTAATTTAGTTAATACTTTCAATACGGAGATTATAATTAATGTGTCGTAGGAATATATGTTGAATTTTTCGATTGAATCTAAATGTATTTTAAAATGAGGGGACCAAATCGAGGAATTATATTCAACTTCACTACGAACTAAAGATGTATACAAAGTTTTCAAGGTTGGAATTTTCCTTTAATCCCCTGGAATTTCGAAGAATGAAGCCAAGCGTTTACATTCCCTTGTTTTTCATTTATATGGGATATAAAGTTTAATTTATAGTCTAAAATAATGAACACAGAATTATGTTATAATTAATTTATAATACAACTCTGTGTTTGTTTTCTTTTTTTTATATGATGTCAAACCACAAGGTAAAAATAAAAATAAAAATAAACTAAAATATTATTTTTATTTAAAATACTGAATGCTTTATAAATTTTTATTATTTTTATTTTATTTAAAATTCTAAGTGCTTCGAAATTTATTTTTATAATACTTTGCTTTACAACTCTCGTAAGCGACATTGAAAACGAATATCGCTTTGTATAAAACACATCCATTTAAATATTATTTGTCATCTACCTGTTTCACTAACACCCAAATTTTCCTAAGGGAAGTATGTTTTCAAAATCCTTTTAAAATCTGCCCTTATGAAAACCAAGGTATATGCGCCATTAGTTTAATATTCAATTGAAAAGTGATTTCTATAAATTGACTGTTTTATTTTTTAAATGATTAAAAACAAGTTTTAAAAACCCCAAAATTACAATAATAATCCATTTCGTAGCAACGGTTTGAATTTTAACAACGTCTTAAGACGGGCTAACCACAAACAATAATTTAACATCTATAATTCATTATAATCCCTGTAGCAACATATACAAGTAGTACCTACGCGCGTAAAATTCCAATAGTTTTTGGAGACGGTATTGTGCTCAGTTTGCCGGGCTGTTAATTCAGTTGGAAATGGCTTCGCGCCTAGAGAAGATTTGACTGGGGATTTGGCGCAGACGCGTCGGGGCGGGGGATGGGAAAATGAGACTTATGAAGTTGCAAATTATATTTTTTTCCCACATATTGTATCGGCGCGCAGTGTTGCAGATGAAATGCACTGGTGAATTTAAATTGGAAAAAGGGTTATATGTATTTCGAAATCCATTGGATTAACTCATATTTTTTGCCCTGGTAAATACCTCAATAAATATGTTATTTTTAACGATTTTCTATGTCGACCTCATATACTCGTATACATTAATTTATTTTATTTTTAATTCACTTTTACTTAATGGTAGAAAAATATAATAATTTAGGAGCAAATGTTTTCCCACACTTTTGCGAAATCGAACTAAGCATATTTATTTTCTCAAGATACTTGATTCAAATTTTAATAATTGATTACCTTTCCGGACAGATTCCTAGAATTTACAAAATACTTACTTACCTACAGAAAAAAACAAAAAAATAATTTTAGGGTTTTCTTTCATTTCTTTATCGGGGTGATATTCGTTAAGCATGAAAAAATATTGGTATCCGTCAAATTCGAGTTAAGATAATATGTTCACAGCACGTTAGGTAATAAGTACCATAGCTAGATAGCAGTGGCGTGCGATGACTCATTTTCCAATATCGTAAAATTTCCAGAGCTGAATAAGGTTGTTATTTTTACACCACAAAAGGCTTCTCCGATACCACCTTATTCAACAAAAACAAAACAAAAATGATCTTATCAGGTCGCAGGTACTACTTATATATATGGAATTGGATATTTGTTATGTGTTTGAAATTTTTAAACTTTAAAATCAAACAAATATTTTTAATGGTGATTTTTAGTGTTTGAGTCGGCATCGCGTTTGGGTCTCACCCAGGCGTCGTGAGTTCAATTCCTCGGCTGGCTAAGTTCTCCATTATGACACAAGCAACATCTTCCGCTTATTGTGATGCTAGTGGGATATTTTCAAATATTGTCAGGTTATTCGTAAATAGGGAATATTTGTCTTTCTTTCAATTTAATTTAATGTTTTCTTGTTTAAGTTATTACAGAAAACATAATTTTATAACTGATTATTTGTTGTGGTTTTAATCCTAACTACTTGGTTTCAAACAACAAAACTAATATATATCGTCATCTTAATTAAAACAATGAATCTCTCTAGAAATTCAGATATTGGTAGTGTTTTTTTGAAACTTTTTTTTTTACAAATATCTTGTACGATAATTATAAATGATCAAAAAATCATGTAGAAGAAATAATAAGATTTTTTTTAAATTATGCTTTGAACGTTAGCATATTTGGATCAAACGTGCATCTAGAACGAATCAATTCAAATAGATATAAACGTAAACAAAACAACAATACATGCGAATTGAATCCTGCTCAAACACCTGCTAATATCCCGACTTAAAAACATTCTTCAAAACAACAACACATGCCAGTTGAATGACCTCTCGGTAAACACCTGCCCATATCTCAACATTTCATGATTCCCACTCCAGCTGTGGAACGAACAACGCCTCAACCGGACGCCTCCACTTAACGCTGCCAGACAGGAACAGCTTCTACACCCAGCAATAGCTGACGTCACCTCATGTGAACCACGAGCTTGCAGCGACCGGCCCGATCTTGAATGCCGGCCCCAGACGTCACCTCAAGCGATCGACCATACTGGCTGGTGCTATAAACCAAGTACGCTCGCAGCAACGACATCTCCATTGGGAAACTACCAAACACGTTTCTCAAGAGGATTCGCAAATCACAATAGTTGTGCATCCCTGTGTGTCGGTGCCTAAATATTTACACTATTTTTTTCTTCTGCGGCTTTATACGTCTCGTACAATATTTGTGATGTGTAAAATTGGTCTCCCATCGAATGTTGGATTTCTTTATGCTTTAAATAAGAAAAATAAATTCTTGAAGTACACGTGTGGTAAAACCATTAACCTATGACCGTGTGAAAAATGTTGAGATTCACAATGAATGTAAGACTAATGTAAGCGTAATGCTTAAGATTAAGAAATGGACGTTTAGACAATTTGAGTATATAATCAGATGAACGAATAAATGAGTATAAGGAAAAGATATGACATGAATGTGAATTTTAAAAGTCGGTGACGCCCATTGAAGACGTGGCACGATCGAACGAACAAAGTACTTGAATCTAGACATGTCAATTGTTAAAATAACAGAATGGTGTGTATGAGACGATGTATGAATATGAATGAAGTAAGGAGTGTGTGCCAAGACCTAGCGGTTTGGCGGTCCATCCTCTCTTTCTGGAGAATTGGAAATTGGCGTGATGGTTAGTTAGTTTAAATTAAAACAGTCTAAAAGTGTAGTATAATTAAAAAAAGGAAAACGGCAAATTTATAACATATACGTTGTTATGTAACGAAAGGTTGACCCTGAGATGAGTTCTAGCAACTCGTCTTGGCAAATAAGCCTGGCAAGCAACCACATCATTTCCCTCCATAAATTAACCAATCAGGCGATTCGAGCGCCCAATTAAACCAATCAGATCAAAATTAACAAAACAGGAGCAAGCAACGCGAGCGCCCACGGCGGTTTGGGACCGCTCCTTGCTGCGCTTCACACTTCCCGTCTAGAACCCGAAGAGATAACTGCTTCTCTGAACTGCGTCTCTGAAAAAGAGGCGGCCATTTTGGTTTTTATTTATTTACGAGCAAGTACAATGCAAGCGGGCTGACACGCGCTGCTAGACTTGTCTCTTGGCGTCAAAACACTCAACATGGTGCTTTACTAAATATAAACAACCCATTAAACTCAGTGTGAAGATGTCCGGCCTTGGCGTCATCACCAGCTCCTCCTCCCGCCATTCGACCAGAACACCATGTAAGCTGAATTCCCATCTGCCCATAATGTGTTGATTTAATCCCTTGTTTCATCTGCATAACTCGGTTAGAGATACCAATCAGAAAGAGAGAGAGATTACAATAGAATCCTACCTAGATTAAGACCCTTTTTTACTGTCTACACGATTATTCTTAACCCATCATGTTTGTCTGAGTTGCAATAAACACCGAGTATGAAAACACTTCCCTGTACTAATTTAACGTAGAAATAGAAACGCCCTCAACCCAATTATAAGATTGCGATCGATTCGCGACCCTGTATGATAAGAAGTTGATGTCCCCTGCCGATCTGAGCTAGGTTAATGTCCAGAGCAGACTTCAACATCAAGGAAACCACCTCCAGGGTAAGTCCTGCAGATTGTAATTGTCTCCCATAACTTCCCCTGTAACCCAACCTTCCTCTTCCTCGTTTCCCCTCTCCCTGACACTCCCAGTTTACACCACACTGGCTTTCCAACTTAGGGGCTTTCCTCCAACCAAACCTTCCCCATCCCCTTCCCTTCTTTACAACGTGTTATGTACGTATAATAAGTACTCCAAGATATGTCACAAAATTATTAAAATCATACTAGTTTAAAAAAAAACACTTTCCATAGGCTTTAAAGCTGAATGTTATTTTTTTTTCAAGAATTAAACGGTTGAATCTTTTGCATACGAAAAGCTCTATAGTAGATGGCACGTTCCAGAGTGGTAGATACTGTCAGTATCTCCCTGGTAAAAAAAAATCACCATTCAGAATAGAAATATTGCTTGAAATAGCTTGTCATTTTTGGTAACCAGATCTGAATATACAGGTACTTCCCCACCTTCATCTTCCCCATCTCCTTAATAGCTACAGCCTCACAACATACCACAAATAGGAATGCCAAAGTCTCACTGCCTTCAGATGGTTGGGAACATCTGGGACTCTTGTGTGGTATCACATTAAAAAAAATACTGCAATTCAACTTTTAAGAGAATAAAAATGGAAAAAGTTATCTATGAGAAAATTTTCTATATTTCTACAAAAAAATCGTAAACGTCATTTTTTGTAAAAAAAAGTATGAAAACATAAACAAAAATTTATTATTAAAACCTGTTTAAATTAGGTATAAATAATATATCATGTCATAATAATAAGTTTGACAGTGAGATAATAAGGAACAAGCAATACAAACACATTGGGGCCTCACAGATATCTCTTCCAAATGAGTTTGCCTTTCAACTGCTCGCAGGAGCCCAGAAGGCTCAAGGGTAATATTAGTTCTATCAAAATAGTATCCTAATTTACGGCCACGAGTTTCCCCAGAGAGCGCCCATAATTAACCAATGTTTTCCATGCCAACATAAACTGGAGATTTTAAACTAAGCGTATTAGTGAGCTTTATCTCTAATCTACATAATATTAAGTCTATGATAATAATCCTCAATTCTGGCTTTTGAAGAAAATATTGCTCATGATTATTTACAGCTTGATTTTGATGAAGTGTTTCTTCAAAGAGAACTTATTTTTCCTAAAAAATCCTGCAAATGAATGTGAAACAAATATTTGGTATTCTTCTATCACATTTTCTTAATGCATAAAACTATTTTATGACAACATCCGTCGGAAGCAGTAAGCGGTAAGCTCTTTGGATCTATCTCAAGAGGTTGCACATTCGAAATCCGACGAGGGTAAGTTTTAAAATACTTTTTGCATTGATTAATAAAATAATTTTACGTACATTTGCTCCTCGTTTCAAGTAGGAGACGGATACATTTTAAAATACTTACTTTATTGACCAACCTCCCTAACATCAGCCTTTGAAAATTCTGGCAACTCCTTGCAGTCGATAGGGAATCCTGTACGGTGTCACGCAATATTTTTTAAGCCTTGTGTTTTCGGGGGTTGTTGTTTTATTTATGTAAAGTGGTTTTGATAGTTTATTTATATTTATGTTTTGTATATAGAGAAGTGGTTTTAAATACATCATACTGTTAAAAGAAGAATTGAATATGTTAAAAAAGGTAGAAAATTTGAAATAGAAATGTATCAGTGATTGATGATAGATGAATGATTGTAAATAGATAAGTATTAAAAACAAAAAACCACGTTTGGTTTTTTTCAAACACCGTCTTCCATATTTCTTAAGAAAAAGAAATTGGCGAACAGTAACATGTATTTTTTTTTAATTTACATTACAATATTGTTACAATAATAAACAAATAAATAGCGTTAGAAAATTGTACTTAGATATGGCTTAAATTGAATGTGAATGGAAGAAGAAGCCCGGGACGCCCGAGGAAGACATGGCACGATCAAGTGAATCAAATACTTGAGTCGGGTTATGTCAGAAGTCGGTTTAATAGAAGAGAATGTATGAGACGATGCATAAATGTGAATGAAGCAAGAAGTGTATGCTAAGATCGAGGTGTTTGGCGGTCCGTCCTCTCTGCCTACCCCTGCGGGGAAACGGTGTGATGGTTAGTTAGTTAGAGTTTTTTATAATGGTTTTAAATTTATTTTTTTTTCATAATAGTAAATCTGTTATTATTTTTTTTGGTATTTTAAAACAATATGGCTGATGAGAATACAGATATATTTTTTTTGTTTTAGTTTAATAATTAGTCTTTGTACCACCTTTACAGGGTTTACGTTTTTTTCTGAATTCACCTATAATACTAATAATTTGATGATTTATATACCGCCGTTTTTGTGAAAAATTACTTCAAGGGGGCTGTATAAATATCACTTGCTAGGGTTTATCTTATTATGTACACACAGATACAGAAACATACTTACCTGACAGGTTACTCCAGATTAACACATTATAAAGTTTTTGGCTTTAAAAAATATGACTTTGCTCCCACAGGACATAATATTAGAAAACACTGCACATAGCATGATATTGCAGTTACTATTTAAATCTTATCTGCCATTAACATTATTTTTTCTTTTTTTGTATATGAATATCGCACAAGAGTCCCAACTGGTCCCAACTGTCTAACTGTCAACTGTCCCAACTGTCAACCAACAGTGAAACTGTAGCATCTATAATTGGGAAATGTTGTGAGGCTGAAGGTAGTGGGTAGGGAAGGAGAAGGGGAAGAAGTAGGTGAGGAATTACCTGGCTATTCAGATCTGGTCACCAAAGATGGCTAAAATCCATTTTAAACAACGTTTCAATTCTGAATGGTGGTCTTTCACCAGGACGATACTGAGAGTATCTTCGACTCTGAAACGTGCGCAAATATACTACATATTATTTTTAATGGGAAACAACACAAATTAATTAAATTAAATTTACTTGCTTACGCCGGGATTTGAACCCGCTACCTTCGGATTCGTAGTCGAGAGCCTTACCCCTCGACCATAGAGGCCGTCTAATATTTATTTGAAGGAGAAAGAATAGTTGATATTAATTTTAACTATGAATGTTTTTTTGTTGTTCGAATTTACGACTGGGGAACAGATCTTTAAAATGACTAAAAAAAGCTAACAAAAAAATCTACCTCCATTTAACTGAGATTTTCAGTTATATTTATAGTCATTTACAATGTCGCGGACTATTAAAAGTTAAAAAACTTTCATCTAATCACTTTAGGTAGTTACAAACCCGTAGGAAGTTCGATATTACAATCTATGGAAGGAATAATTAATTATGACTCTTAATGGATTATCATAAACATGAATATTTTTCATAAATTAACTATGGCATCTACACCAATACAGTATATATGTATATATATTCAACAGAATATTCGGCTTCCAATTGAATAATTAATTACATTTTTCGAAAATCGTTGGCAAAGTTTATTTTAAAGTTAATCATAATAATTAATGCATGTAATTCAATGGCTCCATTTCGTTTATTATGTATCCGCTCTAATGTATTATAAACTCAGAAAGCTCTGTTCGTGCCAGTTACCTACATTTTATTAAATATTCATCCCCTTTCACGAATAATTACGTCTGCATCAAAAGTTTGTAACGACATTTCAAATTTGTTATCATTTTAAAATCGCCTGGGCAAAGTTTTAATTTCCCTAAATGGATAAATTAAGGGCGGAGTTATTTGAGTATTTGTGAAAGTTTTAATGCGATTACGACACAAGAATTTCTCGGCACGGGGCTACTCCGACTAAAGCATTACATGAGGAATTTAGGGCGGTGGAATTCAGTGAAGTGGGAGAAAATGTGGAAGGGGAAAGTTTGAATGAACCTACCTTCAGATTTAGGCTAAACATGAATATTTGAATTATTATTCTTCAATTCATTTTTTTCTCGGTATTTATCTAAAATTTCATGTTTTAATTTCGCTACCTCAATTGACTTGGTGATAGTATTAAGGAGCAATTATTTTTGCAAATTTTTACCCCCATGGAAAAAATCATCATTGGAACTATATACATACCGCCAAACTCTGATATTCAAACATACCAGAAACACTGTGAAGACATTGAATTTCTCATTTCAAAACATCCTACATCTAAACTTATTATCGTCGGTGATTAAAATCTTCCCAATTTGAAATGGAATTTTAGTGACAATGGCTATATTATAAATGAAAGTTGTAATAACCCAGCACGTGAAGTGATAGATACGATAAACTATTTGACTAACAGACTTTTCAAAAGCTTTCGATAAAGTATCCCATAAATTATTACTTAGTAAATTATATGCACTCGGACTGAGAGGCAACATGTTGGATTGGTTCTCAAGTTACTTATCTAACAGAATCTTGTTCGTCAATATTAAGTCTTTAAAATCTAAGGTACTTAATGCAACTAGTGGTCTGCCGCAAGGAAGTCAGCTTGGTCCCATTCTATTCCTAATATTCATTAATGACATAATAACTTGTTTCGACGATGTAGAAGTTCTACTTTTTGCCGATGATATTAAAATATACAAAGAAATATCCAATATTAGCGACTGCATAATCTTACAGTTAAACATCGATAAATTACATAATTGGTGTATCGCTAATAACTTATTTCTCAACGTTGATAAATGCAAGACACTGACATTTCGACGAATCAAAACCCCGTTATCATTTAACTACGCTATAGATAACAAAATCTTGGAAAAAGTCAACGAAATTAGTGATCTCGGAGTTTTGTTTGATACACAATTAAATTTTGTAAATCACATACAACAAATAACTAATAAAGGTATGAAGACATTGGGATTTATAATTAGTACTATCAAAGACTTTGATTCGCTGGAAGTTATAAAAATTGTATATTTTTCACTAGTATGCAGCATATTAGAATACAATTCAATAGTGTGGTCGCCATACTATATCATTCATATAAAAAATATTAAAATCATATAAAAAATATATAATTACGCGTGCAGATCAAATTTTTACGTTTTATTAACTTCAAACTACACATACCAATACAACACATAAACTATACATTCTTGCTGAATAAACTCAAAATACATACTTTAGAAAACAGAAGAAAAATAACAGACTTAATTTTTTTATTTAAAATTATTTATTGTGTATTAGACTGTTATGAACTCCTGCAACTAATCAATTTCAAAGTACCTCATCGACAAACTCGGCAAAATATGTTATTCTGCAACAATAATTCTGGGACAAACTACCAAATGCATGCACCCATTTCTCGTCTACATATACTTGGAAATAAATTCACCTCTGCTATAGATATATTTAACATAAGTACTCATCTACAATCCAAAAACTTATTCTTCTTTTTTTCTTTCTATGTATCATTACTATATTATGTATTTTGCAATTTCATACATTTTTACATCATACGAAATATAAAAACACAATGATTTTTTTTCACAATGTCATGCACTCATATTATAAGAGTATTATATTATGCACTTGTGTATTATGTATCATCTAGATCAGGCTATTACTATTTTTATTATAAAAAAAAAAGTAGTATCTACAAATTAAAAACCTTTCCCTTTGTAACTTCTCTGTGTCATGTACTTATACATTATTATACCTTCATAAATATTATAAATATGTTACACTTATATACCAACTATGCATCATGTTATTTTTTATTTTTTTTAAAGTTTTGTACACATAATCATTTTAATGATAAAACATGTAAAAGCCCCTAAAAGGCGTTAATGAACAAATAAATAAATAAATTACGTCTTGTTTTACTACCCGGCTTCGCCTGAGATATCAACACCTTTGTTTATCTAGAAACAAATTAACCTCTTATTTTATAAGAGTTGGGTGAATATTTAACGCTCATTACCGATGTGACCGATGCATTCTAAATGGAAAAGCTCTGCAAATTTATGATGACGGAGATCACCGACAGTTCAAGTGTTTTTTTTTTATAAATACAAGTTTTTGTACCATTTCCGTTAAATAAAGAAAAATCAGCAACAAAAAAGACCGTTATCAGCAAACGGTCACGTGACCACCGCTGGGTAAAAACTTTGAAAGCTCTTATTTTAGTGCGGTTCTTTGTCATTATTTGCTTAGAAGTGAAGTATTATTTACGGGAAAACCAATTTTACACACTACTGAATTGCATATTAAAAAATATTCCTAATTGATGAATATTTCCAAATTATTCAATGATATCCTCGTTCACAAACGTTATTATAATGATTTATTGAACACAAATATTCAAATAAAATCTTACAGAGATTGTTTTTTTTTTAAGCTAAAGTAAAAAAAAATACATATAACGAAAATATAAGTAAGTAAAAGTAGGTATTAAGTAAATGAAATAAAAACATATTCTGATCTAAACATTAGATATAACACTTAACAGAAAAGGATTTTATATCAAACAATATCCGTTCAGGTTGTGCTGTGGTAAAAATGTATATACAGATGTAATGTAAACGTATCTAGTGAGATTATACCTGCATTGTGCTTTGTGGTTGGAAAGACAAACGTTCCCGGGTTACGAATATCCTGACATTATTTGAAAATTTCCTACTACCATCACAATAAGCGGAAGATGTTGGTAATGTCGTGATGGAGGACTTAGCCAGCCAAGGAATTGAACTCACGACGCCTGTGTGAGACCCAGACGCGACGTCAACTCAGCCACTGACCGGTTAAAATATATAGTACATGTTTTATTTCCATTTAATAAGGTATTTTCGTAAAATTTAAAGGAAGATTACAGAGTAGGTTACGTCGTTTAAAGTTAATGAAGCCAGTATAATCTCATCGAGTAATAAAATGAAAATATTACCCCAAGCACTATTCCTAACCATTTTAACACTATGCCAAAATAATTTTAAAACTTTTAATAATAAATAACGAACGAAATTAAAAAATATATATTCTACACAAATTTCACCACATTTTACGACGTATTTAATATTCGTGGTATTTATAACAATCAACCCAGTAGAGTAAGCAGGAGAAATCATGAACCGTGAAAGCCGTTTCGTTAAAAACGGCCTCATAATTTTCTAAGCAGACCCCATAAGTTAGGCCCATATATCAATGGCATGATCACGTTCCCGTTACAATACGTTCCAGATTTCAGTACCTTTATTACGTATTCCTCTATGGAAGGTGGCGCAGAACGTATATTGGGAAATGCAAGTGTGTTGTTGACGTATGAAATTAAATTCTCTTTTGTCAGGGCTATTTAATAGAACAACTACCGTAGCAAACAGAGGCAGTCGAGGCAGCAAAAGCAGAGATTTCAGACGGGAAGACAGAGGCCGTAGACACTCAAACATGATGGCTGGACACCTGATAGGCATGAAGGTTTTTGCTATTTCCTTAATAACAGTTTTATTTTATTTTTTTATTTCCGCTGCATTATTTAACGCTCCTAGAAAATTATTTATCAATGATTTGTATTCATACATGCACATTGTAATTTAATTATATACATCCTATTATATTTTTCTAACTCTTAAAATGATCCGACATGAGTTTTTGATTACCTTAAAGGTGTCATGTTCTTCTGAGGCCTCCCAGACTTATGTCTTCAACCACTCACCTGCCAAATGTTCTCCTGATATCCCATTCTCCGTATATCTGCTATACATGTCTAAATGTCCTTTCTTGTTTGATACGCTTTGAAATGTTTTATGTTCAATTCAAATACGGATAAGACAATCAGATGGATCAGGCGAATAGGACAATCAGCCATAAATCAAATTGAGCCGGTTTAAATATCATATCGGGTACCGAAATACTGCATTTGCTGGAGAGTAATAATAATTATATGAAAAAAAATACGGTCGAAAAAATCTGAGTTTCCCTTTTTATTTATTTAATGTATATAGGCATTATATCACAAAAACTATTCGATATAATGTACTCGTATTTCCAACGTATTTTAATTACCTACTAAATTTTAACTGCTTTTAACTGGGTAATCCCAAGTAATCCCACGCGCTGGCCTTGCCTATGTGGAATTTTTGTTATATATACGGTGTCCATAAACTCGTGGTACAAGTGGGAATCTGGTGAATCTGCTCCCGTGGAGAAACCAAAAAAAAAATCCTTCTCAGCATTTTGATTTATTTCATTTTAAACAATTAATTAGATTGAATTGAATTTTTTAAAATGTAGCAAAGCTTCAACGCATTTTAAAATACAGTAAACAACTGAAAGTACCCAAAATATCGTTTTTTTTTATTTTTTATTTTTAAATTTCCAACTTTCAACTTAAAATATCCAACAAAACAAAAGCTCAAATCAAAAATGTTATACCACAAAACCTATTCCAAATGTGATATAAATTCACCAGATTCCCGCTTGTACCTCTAGTTTCTGGACACCGTGGACATCAATGTAAAAAAAATTAATTAAATAAGGTAAGAAAACTTAAAGAATAATATAATAACATTTGTTATTAAAATTGCGTACCTTTATTATAGTGTTCAATATTAATTGTATTGTAGAAAATAAAAGTATGTTTGGGATCGGGTGACAAAAAAAAATAGATTCAAGATATCAACACAACGTATTTGTGAAAATAGTAAACGATTTAGAAACTACATTTTTTTTTAGTTACAGAATTGAATTGAATAATTTAATTAAATAATTGAATTTCATTGTTACTTGAAGCAAATACACTTTCCATCAAAATAATATAAATATTTATATCTTAAAAGCAAATGATAACTGACAAATGGAATTTTCCATGTAACTATAAATTATTCAGGATATACAAATATTTCTTGGGAGCCTTTATCTAATATTTATAAAGCTATCAATATTTCGTTCCCAGGGGGGAGAAATCATGTCATAGGTAATGTAGCAATATTATTTTAACATATAGAACTGAACAAAAATCACAAAGATATTAAATCAAATATAAAACACATATGTTTATGGACCACGTTTATATGTACCTGCATACGAGTATAAAAGGTTTTTTTTATTTTTTTCAAAATTATTATTCCACCGAACGGTACTGATTGCATAAAGCTTAAAATATTCGTTTTTATAATAAGTTAATACATTAACGCATGTGACATGACATTTGAAGAGATTTCTCTGGTTGGAATTTCAATGTCAACGCAATTATTTTAAATATTTTCAATTTGGCATAATTTCCGTTGTGAGTTTTAAAATGTCAGGTTTTATGTCCAAATATTTAAACATTCTATTTTTATATGCATATTTTTCATATATGTTTTTATATTGTACAAAAAAAACTAAACTAGAAATGTTTAAAAATTGATAAGAAACTACATATTTTAGTTTATACGCCTATTTTGAGCGTTTTAAATGGACGGTAAGGCCGTTTTGGCGTTGCGACAAATCCGAGCACATAAAAAGGTAAACTGTGATTCAAACGGCGGAAATAACAACTTTTTATGGTGCGATAATTTGGCACACGTAAAAAGGGCAATTATGCCTCCTGCATTGCAGCTCTCAAAGCGCGGGGCATTTGTCACACAGGAAACGGCCGAGTCCTTTTACGGGGCATTATGCGGCGCCCATAAACAAGTCCGGTCCTAGTCGACGCGGTCAGTACCGTGTTACCGGCGGGCTATCCGTGAGATTCACCTTACCGGTGCGTTCAATTGGTATGGTAACGACAACAATTTAGACAGGGCCGGAAAGCCGCCGAGAATTATGCTTGCCCGCGGCGAGGTACTCAGTTTTGATTGTTTTTCCGGGTGAGGATAACAGACGAACTTCTGTGGCTTGTTACATGGCTGTGTGGGTACTCGCTTGACTTATTGGGTCAGAGGCTCAACAATAGATCAATAGGGCTTATTTTTTCCCGGAAGTTATATAAGATCCAAAAGTCGCTCATATCAAAATATGGGTAGCATCCAAATATTTCCGAATAGAGTAGAGTTTCTCATATAATATATAAGGTACGTAATAATAAAAACTCCTAAAATCGCGATGGCAAAGAACTAGCGCCACTAAGTATGTGGATAAATTCCAATGATACTTAAAATTAAAGCATTTGTTAAAAGATTTGAGAGTAATAAACCACTATTCAATAATTAAATATCAATGTGTTTCGAAACCAATTTTTCCCAGGATACAAAGTATACTGAAAAATTAGGACATAAACATAGACAATTAATAAACAGGGACAAATACTAACGATAAGTGATGGGAGAAGATAAATAATTTTGTGTTAATGTAAAAATAATTACAGAAAATAAACAATTTTTGTAAAATAAAATTGCAATTAGTATATTTATATTGCGAAATGTGGTGCTAGAGGAAAATGCCTATGATTCCATGGATAGCCAGGTGCACTAATATATCAACTCTAAAAGAGCTTTGCATCCACAATAGGCTATCAATTGTCTGCCTACAGCGCATCCTCAGATTCTTCGGACATATTGCTCGCCAAACCGAGAAGTCCAACCTGGAAAAGCTCATGGTAACTGGCAAAATGGAAGGCGGAAGAAACAGAGAAAGATCACCGATGCGTTGGAGTGACCAAATTTCGGTCTCAACGCAGCGCAGAATCACGAATAGTGGTAGAGCTGTGATTCACGATCCTCAGTAATGAGGAAGAGACTCAAGAATCAATGCGAAATAGGAATTTAGACAAAATCAAGTTAATCATAGAATTAAAAATAATTTCACAAAATGATTTTACCTTCATTGGAGAAGTAATTTACAGGTATTTATTTGTACAAGTTTGTAAATATTTGACGAAGGCCATCAAGGGGAACTTAATAAGCAGCTTATTGCGGATATTCTGAAAACAATAAACATTTGTTCAATTTTATCTAACTAACCAGCCATCACCCATTATTCGCAAGGATCAACAGAGAGAGAGAGCTTGCTTGATCCTCATCTGTACGTCAACTCAACCCTGTTTATTTGTTGTTCAGATTTTGAAGAAAACATTTTTGCATAGCATATACATTAAATAATTAGCACAAAAACTGTTTTTTTTATTTGTTTTATTATTTTTTCTTAAATTTAAAAACAATACAAAAACATTAGACACTCATCTTACTAGCACAGTCCTGTGTTGAGATGAGCAGCTTTACAATTTAAGTGAAATGATAAATAATAATAAGTAAATAAATTATTTAAATCGTAATAAGCAAATAATAATATGAGGTAAAAAAAAAGTTAATAATGGTAAGTAAGTAATTATAAATAAGTAATAATAAGTAAATAATAATGATAAAACTGAGCATACACATTGATTACAAAATAAGGGATAACATGGATAAAGCGAAATGACCACTCTCAACTAACATAGACTTTTTGACCATCTTTTTAAAATAAATTTAGTGTATCTATAGTTTTAATGTTGTCACTAAGCCTATTACATAACAAGGGAGCTTTACAAGAAAAACTCCTTTTTCCAAATGATGTTCTGTTATTTGCCGGAGATTAGAGAAGAACCCATTTTAGTATTGCACACTTGTTGTGACCTTATGGCACTATCAATGTTGTTAAAAAAATATAGAGACTATTATGTGCAATTGCCTTACTGTCGTAATTTTACTTTCACTGTGAAAAACATTTCTTGTACATTATTTTTAAAATTAATTTTTGAGCAACATTTAAGGACTCTAGGGTAGTCTAGTAACATGAACCCCAACATACAACATTATATGAAAGGAGAGATTGAACAAGAGCATAATATACAGTTTTTAATGTAACTTTGACCAACATATTTCTTAGAGTCTAGAAGATATAGGCTAGTTTTCTTATTTTGTTTGTTAATGCAGTAATATGATCGTTCCATTTTAAATATTTATTAATAATTAATCAAAGATATTTGGTATTGTCTACTCTTTCCAAAGATTGACAATTGCACTCGTGTACACAACAATGCATCGTTAAGGAACGATCTACAGAGGGTTGACTTACGGGGGAAATGGTAAAAGTAATATATTTAGTTTTTTGACTGTTTAAAGATAATGATCATGCCACTTTTTAACAGAATGGATTATTCATAGGGATGTAGTATTTAAATAACTAATAAGTAAAATATTATTTTTATTTATGTTACGATCATCGGCTACGAAATCGGAGGTATGGAAGTAAATTTTATTTGACTAATTTGTATTATTTCACAATTTAGTAATACAAAATAATTATACTATATATTGGCAGTACTTTCCAGAGTGGTAGATACACTCAGTATCGCCTTGGTGAAAGACCACCATTCAGAATCGAAACGTTGCTTGAAATGGCTTTAGCCGTGTTTGGGACCAGATCTGAATAGCCGTGTACTTCCCCATCTCCTTGCAGATGCCATAGTCTCACTGACCTCTCACTGGCGGTTGGGAGCAGTTAGGAATCTAGTGGGGTACTCACATAAAAAAATTATGAAAATTTTCCATACAACTTATTCCAGAGTGGAAGATATTCACCCCGATGAAACTGCCTCTGTTCAATAACAAAACGATTGCCATTTAGCAGTATTTATTTTCAAGATCAAAATAGTAACGTATTTCCCAAACTTTCTATTTCCCTTCTTCTCTCGCTTCATCCTTAAATTTTCGACTCACACATACCTGAATTTGAAGAGAACAGCTTAACTAATTTCGGATATACGGACTAGTCATTAAATATTCCAACTTTAGTAAACAGATGGAAAATAAGCGACCTAATATTTTTATCCAAATTTTCATTTCGATTGTTCTGAACTCCTTCAATTAATCAACTTATACGTCCCTAAACGAACTACAAGACAAACATTGACATTTTATATATGTATATCCCGTTCCAACTGCAGCTTGCATTCCCCAATTCAACGCGTACAGTCTCGTTAGCAAATACTTATATAATGTGGATGTATTTGACAATAATCTGAACTTGGTAAATTTAAAAAAAAATGTGAACGAATTATTTCTACCTAGTTTATAAATTATTGTTAACCACTACTTTTTACATCATTTATTTATTTGTTATGAATATTAATATTGACCTTATGGAATCTTTGGATATTGTGGATATTTTATTATTTATTTTTTTCTGTTCCTATTTATTCCTGTGTATTTTTGTATTTTGTGTAGTTTATTCTTATTTTAAGTGTAATAAAAATTTGTGCTCGGTGTCTATTTTTATTTTCTATGTGATTTAAAAAAATGTACTGGTGTGTAAAAGCCCTCTGGGAGTTTAAATAATAAAAAATAGTCTTTTCGCACACAAAAAAACTATTAAAAAAATAAATACATAAATTACCAACTCCAAATACCTCAGGATATCGTTTTTAACCCTTCCTATGAAGAGAATGGGCTATCAGCAAATTGTAGACTAAACTAATGATTAAATAGATTATGACGTCGATCTACGGAAAACCGCGCCGGCCATTAAATACTTAATGTGGTCATTTGACTGCCCTCGCGTCGTGATGTTTCGGTCGGTCTATTTCCAACCGCGTCATGATGTTCCGTTGCCCCTGCTTCGTGAATTATGTTTTAATAATAAGATCGCTTAATGACCGCTGACGTGGAAATCCAAATTCAACCCCGGACTATAAATGTTTCATGTTGAATCAAAAATGCTGGTTAATAAGGAAAATATTGCAAAAGGAGAACATCTCTACTAAATAAGCATTGTGGTGGACATTAAATTAAATTAAAAACGACCAATTTACGGTGAAACACAAATCTGCAATACAGAATTTAAAACATCGACCCGAAAAAACTTTTTTTTATTTTAATTGTTTTATTTTAATATTTTTGTTTATGTATAATCATACTTACATAGCAAATGTGATATATTTTTAAAAAACTACGATAAACCCGAAGATAATTTTCTAAGCTGCCTCAAAAATTATGAAAAAAATTTTTTTTCATGGTACATACTTAAAAAATTAAAACAAAAATAAGTAAAATACTTCTCATCCGTACAAGATATTTACTAAACTTTTAATAAAAAAATAGATCATTCTGTTTGGATGGGTATTTTGGCCTCAAATCCAAAATTCAGTTTTGTATGAAACAGGCACCGCAGCTGTTCCCCTTAATCCCTCCCTCCTTTGACGTTGTGTCTCTTTCTTTTTTATACATTGTCCCATTCTATTACATAAAAGCATATCTCTGTCTCACCGGTGTATTGTTTCGTTTTATATTTTGTCTCCCTCTTATTATATTTTGTATATCTCACCTATGTACGAGTATATTCTCGCTCTGTATATTTTTTTTCAGTTTTAAATTTAACCTAACGAAGCTTGGGAGAAACGAAACTGGTTGGTGATGATTATAAAATAAATCAGTGGTTTAAAACAAAGTGTTTGATTTATTTATGGAATGATAATTATTCGATATGCGGTTTTCACAACATACTCGTAGTTACATACATAAGTGGGGATGCCGTAGTCCCAATGCATCCGGACAGTTAAGACTCCTGTGCGATATTCACATGGAATTACGAAAACGAGTATACTGAAAAAATCGTTTGAACATACAAAGTAAATGCATTAATATGTTTTATTCCCGTATCCTTGTTAGTTTTCACATTGTGTAACATACACCCAATTTCATTTGATTTTAGACCTAAATTATTTTAAGGCCTTCTTATGGCATATGTAAAGTCGTGTGCACATACTACACAACTCTATTCTTCTGAACATGGCATATAATGACTAAAAAATTTAAAAAAAAAAAATTGGAAAAAAAAACAAACACTCCTGGAGTACGAATAACCTTACAATGTGTCAATATCCTACTACCATCAAAGTAAGTTTAAAATATTTGCTTGTGTTGTGATGGGGAACCAGCCAAGGAATTTAAAAATGCCTGGTTGGAACCCAGACGCAATGCCAAATCAGCCACTGACCGGCTAATCTGCAGGTACCTACCCAAATCCAGTTAAAAAATTAAATATTAATGTCGTATTAATAAACAACGTAATTTCTGCGGAAAATTTTGTTAACAAGGCTTCAGATACATGAAACATAAATATAATACTTTGTTACACTGCGAATAATTTTCCACGGAATTATGTTAACATTTCAAAGAACCTATACACAAAATTATAATCACAGAACGTACAGAACCAGCGCTGATAAGAAGTACACATGTCACAACTGACGACTGTAATCAACTCGCATTATTCTCATTCTTGGAAGGGTTTTGTTACTTGTACCAATATTATGTGAATTTATATTCAAAGTTATGAGCAGGAAACAATTTTGCTGTCATTAACCGACGACTTGAAAACACTAGTACTCTAATACCCGTGTTGTAGAATTATTTAGGCTTGATGCCAGCGGCGTGCCGTGACTACTTTAAATGGTAATTCCAACTAATCAAACTCCATTTCTGGTACTAATTCCAATTAAAATGTGCAATTACCAAGACGATGGAAGGATAAATTTGCAACATATTATATCAAACTATATCAAACCATTAATATCAAACTGATAACGTTATGAAGCCTTTTAGTAAGTACCAAAACAGTGTACCATTAGCACAGGTAATAAGTTGTTAATTTATGTACCTTCTTATTATATGTCTTCAATCTTTCACTTGTTTGTCACTTGTTTTATTATCATTTTTGGTAGATAATAATTGTTGTTTATTCTACTCCTCAATTAATATTAATTTTTAAACATTCATTTATGTAAGTTTTGGGCATATTGCCTGTTTATGTACTAAAATAAAATAAATAAACATGTAAACATGATTTTTTTTTCTTCAATATTATTACGCGTGACAACAGTTTCACAGTTTTATAATGGATTCAGAATGCGAAACAGCTGTCATGCATCATAATAATAGTTACTTAGTGAACTTTGTGATAAATAAACCGTTTTTGAAAGGAAGTATTAAATTTTTATAACTTTAAATTAAAATGGACTTCTACAAGTTAAACTTGAACACAGTAAATGAAACTTTTTGTAGCATTTTGTATAAAAGTTACATGTATTGATAATTTGCGGAGGATCTGATAGTTTTATCGAAAACAAGAATATAACAGAGAAATTTTTATCATTTAACAGGTAAGCGGAAGGTCCGGAGTTCAAATCATGGCATAATTTTTTTTTACTGCTCCCAACCGTCTGGAGCCAGTGATACTATTGCATTCCCAATTGGGGAATTTTGTGAGGCAGAGGGTATTGGGGAGGGGAAGGATAAGGGGAAGAGGAAGATAGGGAAATAGGTAAATACCTGGCTATTCTGATCTGGTCATCAAACACGGTTAAAAGCCATTTCAAGCAACGTTTCAATTCTGAATGGTGGTCTTTCATCAGGGCGATACTGAGAGTATCTTCCACTCTGTAATAATAATCCAATCAAATCCATGCGTTGTGAAAACGAATATTTTTTAAGAACGTGAAAACAAGAAAATTCAAGAAATACTATTGGAAATCAACATATGCTTGAAAATCTTTATTTCATACAATAAAAAATAATCATGTGATCCAAATTGAGATTGGTATTTTTTAAGACAACGATTTTAAGAAAATTCTCGAGTATAAACGAAACAGGACAGCCAGTTTTTGGAAAATGTTCACACTTAAATCTTCATATATTCTAAAGTTTTAATTTCGTAAAAAAAAATTTTTACAGTTCATCTCAACACAGTACAAATATTAATTCCTTACTTTTAACGGTACGCCCTCGTTACTACGTCCGTGCCGATGTACCACGCTCCGAGGTATTCAATTTTCTAAAGCAAGGCGACTTTATAGAACTCAACATAGAGTGTATGAATTAAATATCTATACATAAACTACCAAAAATGTGCTAAACCTATCCAAAAATTGTACAATGTAAATTCAATGTAATAATTTGTGGAATATTCAATGCAATAAAAAAGATAAAATAATTTCTGAAAACAGTTATTTGACATTTTCTGTAATTACGTTCACCATTGGGATTTTTTTATAAATCCAATATACGCACCAAAACGAACTAAAAATACTCATATCGTTGATTGGTTTTAATAAAAATCATTATTTTGGATGGGAATGGGAATATTGAAGAGTACGGGGTAATTGCGTAATGGTAGCTAAGCATAGAAATGACAAATTAAAGCAACATATTAAACAGACAATAAAACTAAATGTTTCTGATGATGCCACGATATCCGGTTGTATTTTGGATTAGAGACCTCAATGTCAGAGCGATAATATTTTTGAATTCGAACTCCGAAGTTACGTGTTCAAACCCCGTAAAGTACAAGTAAAATCTGATGCGGATGTAGCCAGAGAGGATAGAACAACTATGTCTTGGCGCATACTCCTTATTTTATATTTCTTACTCTTGAGTTAATTCACATCGCCGTATGCGGTAATAATTTATTTACAAAAATAAATGTATAGACAAAACATATATTTCTATATATAGCATTTAGCAAACATATTGTTAGGTAACAAAATAATGTTCTAGCCGCTAGTTAAATAAAGATACATCTAGCCGCTGGTTGCTAAACTATCGCGCTTTGACCAATAGCGACACGTTTCCACCCGTCTCGTTGTTTTTGGCTGGTGAGACAAGCGAATCGGACACGGTTTCCGGTTGCCATTACGGCGTGGGCTCGCACTGAGCAAAGGCCCGCCATTACTCATCTAGACGCAGAGTCGTCAGGTGCATGCGGCGTGCCTTGGGCACGTGGCCGCCCGGTAATTACATTGTAACTTGTTATCTTTGCATTGAACCTAAATATTAAAGCTAGTGACCGGTGCCCTAACTCGCTGTGTCCTGTCTAACGTCGTACGTGTGAGAACCAGAGTCCCTCGACAATACACCTTTTTACGCTAAAGGGATCGTGACTCCTGTCGCTGACCAATTCATGTAAGCAGAATTGTTTCATCCTCTCTTATGTGCTGTAATAACTGTGCCCTTTTGAATATCATGCCCGATTTGAGATTCACGAAAGAGAGAGATTATCGAGCCTCAGATTAGATTAGATACTGGCCCCTGTTGTGAACCCCGTATGTAATTACCTGTATATGTTTCCCCTGTGATAAACTCTGTCCAGAAAGCACGCTTTTTTTCACTAGTAGCTAGTTACCTTCCGATATAAGACAGAGTTGTGATGCCACTACCAATTGAGCTAACCTGGTGGACCCTGAGATCAGCTAAGTTATCGAGGTAAGTTAACCTGTCCCCTGTTATCACTGTCGCTGCATCGTGGGGCCTCATTCCCATTTCTATATCAAAGGCGACCAACGTGTCCCTCCCTCGTCATTTCTGTATCAATATATTTTTTTTATTTAAGGATGTTTAATTACAACTTATCATGAATGCTTGTGACAGAAATGTTTTCTTATCTAAGGATGTTCAATTACAAACGTATCGTT
This sequence comes from Halesus radiatus, assembly GCA_022606495.2. Taxonomy (NCBI): domain Eukaryota; kingdom Metazoa; phylum Arthropoda; class Insecta; order Trichoptera; family Limnephilidae; genus Halesus; species Halesus radiatus. The sequence continues at coordinate 27,437 of JAHDVE020010271.1, forward strand.
TATGATTATGACAGACATATTTTATTATTTAAGGATGTTCAATTACAATCTTATCATTAATGTTCGTGACAGACATATTTTCTTATTTAAGGAAGTTCAATTACAAACTAATCATTAATGTTTGTGACAAACATATTTTCTTATTAAGGATGTTCAATTACAAACTGATCATTAATGTTTGTGACATATCATCTGATTTATTTTATCAAATTGTAAACATTTCCAACCATAGTAATTTCCTTGCTTCAATTACATTCATATATTGACTTATTATTTGCTTTAAAAATAAGTTTAAGGACCAGCACTCAAAAATGGCCCACCCTCAAAGTGTAATATTTTAAATCTATGACTTTTGGAAATCTGTGAAACCAATTTTGAAAGTTTAACCTAAAATTATAGTAAGTATTTGATATATAATTTAAAAGTTTGCGGTTTAAAAATGTGTGTCTTTTGAAACCTTATACATTTTCCTAATTACTCTTATAGAAATCACAAATAAATCATTCGTAGTATTTCTTGAGTTAGCAACCTGCAAAGTGTGTATTTTTGGGTGTGACTGTTGAGATACATTATACATGTATAATAAGAAGTGATTAAACAGGTTTGAGAAAAATCAACAACTAAGACGGGGGTTGGTAAGGGCAAAGGAAGGCATGGTGAAGCACATGAAATTAGTTGGTGTGATCGTATAAGTTTAAATAAATTTTAATTTACATTTAAACATGGAATTTAATATAATTCATTTTATAACTTAATTGGCAAACACATCGATGAAAAATGCCGTTTATTCAAAAGCTTTTAGCACGGTTAATTCACGCAACAAGCCAACGAGGGAAGGTGCGGGCAAGTAAGCCCAGTATTTGCATACAGAACACATACAAGTAAACATAAACGCTATTAATTACTATGGAGAGCGACTAAAGCTGGGGAGCGCGGGGTTAATGTGTGATTGTTGTTATCACAAAGCTTCAGGGATCATTCTTGAGCTTTGCGCAATCACATATTATCGTTACCCCGCCTATCCCCTACCCCTAGCTCCCCCTCTTCTTTGAACATAATCATATTCTAGGCGGTGATTACTATCGCGATTGTTGTACAAATATAATATTCTTACCCCTTTGCTGAAGAATATACTAGATGATCCCCCTAGAATAAGACACCATCCTCATCAGTTGCTGCCATAACGTTTAAATTAAGTGACCAGCGATCTAAACTAGTTTTAGTGCATAGCTAATATACAAATTATCCGATGGTAAAGTGCAGTAACTTTGGTACATGATAATGCAAGCATAAAAAACAGATATCATTGTTCGAAATTCCAATATGTTTAGGTACTTTTAAGATAAATATAATTAACTGGATAACGTGTACCAGGCCTTGATCGGGGTTATGAATGATTTGCAGTAAAGAGGTTGTTAATTCTAGTAAATTGGGGGAAATTTTTAGGTGGAAAAAATATTATTGTTTTATAAATATGTTAATTTTTTGCTCTAAAAACTGCAGATATGCTAATAAAAATTATGATAAGATATTAAAAAGGTTTATAATAATTTTGTACACCCTCACCCTACCCCTACCTATACCCTACTATGATTTTTTTAACTAAATTAATCCATGAACGAACTTTTTTAACGTCGCATCGTAGAACATCTCAAAACAAAATAGCATCGGGTCCAATCGTCGAATTTATCGTGCGTGTAGAAGACTGTGGACTCTAAATTTAAACGGCGACTCGGCCGAACAAAATAGTTTATCAAGTTGAAGTATACCGCACTGTTTCTGTTATAAAACTACAACATATTGTCATTAATTCGACCCCGTAATCCATTCCAAAGCTGAGATCATGCGTAATAATGAAAAATACAAACAAACATACATGTATACTCAAAATTTATATATTAGATTGTTCAATTGTTTAAACGTCAAAACACTCGTCATTTTTTATCGTTTGTGTGCGGTTTCCATGGATACAGATCAAAACATAGATGTGCGACGCAGCCACTCTTCACTTAATTCAACCGATTTTTATCGGGTAAGTTTGACTATATGAGTTCACCACAGATTTTTCGTAAGTATGAAAAAAAAAACATTGAATTTCCAAAAAATACAGGTCCTATTTATACTGCGACTGTATTACAACCATTACAATGAAAACTTATCGGAGGATCTAGCAGCATTGATCTTCAGTGCATCGGTGTCGTTTGTTCGACTGGTATTTTTTGTAAAAGGGGAAGCATGTCGATTAAGTTAGGTATGGCATTTCGCTTTTCCTTCTTCATTAACCGAGGCATCTTCAAAATTAAATTTCATATTAAAAAATGATTTCATACAGTCCCTTCTTTCTCTCTTTACCATATCATAATAGATAAGCAAAAAAATTGCACTGTGGAGTTGATGAAGACTGAAGGCCATGGATTACAAAATTGGGACATGAATTTTTTATTTATTAAAAAACCTTCTTAACTTTCTTCCACATTTTATTATTGACCGGACCGGTTTCACTCTATCATCCTATCTATCCCAATATCCTATTTACATTCATATGTTAGATACTATCAATACATATAAGTAAGGTTAAATAACAACAGATATTTTATTGGTCCTCGTACATTTAGCATTTTATCAAAAGAAATTCAAACGACAAATAAATTATATTTCTATGTAAAAGAAGTAAAATTTGTTGAATGATCTAGATGTTTAACATTACTTCTATAAAATCTTTGTTATTTCTCTCTGTTTACTTTAACTATAACTTCAATATTTACTAATTATAAACAAAAAATCTGCTTACTTATACTATATTTCTAATATTTCCTTTAATTCTAGTACTCTTATTTACTTAACCTACTCATATTATCCACACACAGACAGCGACTACGTGGGATCCCATTTCTTACTATTATAATTTAAATAAGCATGCATGTAAAACATAGTGTATAATTTATGCTCAACTTTATGTCAATAGCTATGGGAAAAAAATAAACGAAAAAAAAAGTATGTATATCGGAGGAATCAGGCTTTTTCTTCAATTGACTATTAATTGTGTACTTTTCTTCTACTTTGCTTATTAGTCTATTGATATCTAATGATTCTAATTCATTAAATTTTTTACCCTTATGGCAAACATGTAATATTGTAACATCTGTGTCTTTATGAAGCGAATGGTGATTATTAAATGGTTTTGGTCTATTAAATGGTTTGCCACGTAGCCATAGATTAAGTTTTATTTGTACCACTCTGAAGATGCCCGTGATAGGGTGAAAGCGATCCGTCGAAAATAAATAAGTGAATTAAGTTACAAGAGTCTTTTTTTAGTTTAAAAAAAATCATATTATAATGGAATTCCATCATGAATTGACAGTTTCAAAAATAGAAATAATTTTTTTTTAGTTCATTTTAACCATGTTCTTTTATTTTTTTATTACTCCAGGATATAACGCAATCCACACATCCTATAGAGTATTTATATAGATAGCATGTTTATAATAACTATATACTTGGAGCAGGTAAATGAGTTTATGTATTTGGAAAGTAGGTTTACGAGAGATGGAAACACTGGTGAATATTTATTTATTAATTTATTATATTATATACGCCCTATATAGGCTTTCACATGTTTTGTTAATTACAATAGTGACAGAGGTGCAAAACACATCAAAGTAGGTACATAAATAAAATAGATAGCCTTCACGAAATAGAACAACTAAATATTTCATTTGTCTCACGAACAAATACAGTAATAACATAGTGTAAGTACCATTCCAAATAATTAGCTACAGAGGCGAATATTCAAAACATACTTCACATTCACTGATACTTATACTCTAGACAGATATCTTAATTATTGAGGATGTATGCAGTAATCGTCTGTTTGTATTTGTATTTGTATTCCGAGCAGTTGAACATATCTATATCTGAAAAAGTATTACCTTCTGCGTGAAGTCTAGGTACAAGTGAATTTTTGAATGACACTGCCTTACTCTAATACATTACACTGTTGCCTGTTATCAATGTTAACTAGAAATAAATATTAACAAAATAATTATCTTAAAAAATTGAGTCACTCCCGAAGAATAATTATGTCTCTTTTATAATGCATTTGTTTTAATAATTACTCTAGAAATTTAATTATTGCACATAACATTTTAGTATGGAAAGGTACTACTCTTAAACATTGAAAATATCAAGAAAGTGTGAAGCATTTTGTTGAAACCATTTCGACTCGATTAGTGAATTGCTTTTACAAAGTTATGACCCCCATAACGCAGTTAAATACTTCATAAGTTCATATTCCTGTAAAAGGTTTATGGAAGAAAAGTGCATTTAAGACAGTTTTTTTCGAATATAATGATTCCATTTGTGATTCAAACGTAACTCGGTTGAAAACTACCTATGGAGTATAGAGATGTAGATATATTTGTATGTGACTGTAGTTTTCATCAAACTAAGTCTACTGGGTTACCTGCTCTACGACGGAAACAATGATATTTTTAATCATTGAAGAAAATATTAACAATTCTCAAAATGAAATATGTAACCGAAAAGACGCAGAAAAGAAAAAGAGAACGGTAGCAGCTGGAACTCGAACCCGGAACCTCTTGGTCCATTCGGGACTTTGCGCTCTAATCCACTGATCTATAGCTACCCCACTCCGTTACGTCATTTTTATCGGTATCATTCTGGGCTTGAGTCCCATTTGCTATCGTTATATTTTTCTTTTCTTTGTCTTTTCGGCTTTATATTTCATTTTGACAATTGTTACCTAATATTATCTTCGATGATTAAAAATATATCACAATGAGGTTTATAAGCTCCAATATTCTAAAATTAAATAACAATTATATTTGTTTCTTATGGTCGCCGATTCTAAATCTCCCATTGTTTCAGTACCATGTTAGTTATGAAAAATATATAAAAAAAAACTTTTTTAAAAACACTAGACAATCGCGTATGTAATAACAATATTACCTCTGCGATTTTTTATTATTTTTTTTATATTCAACTTAAACACGATATTTAGCTATGTCGCTTAAATATTAATTTTCTCACATACAAAATACTACCAATAATAGACTATCTGTGCCAAAGCTGAAAGTTCGTAAATCACATTTGCAAAATTGTTGAGTAGAGTGGTATGAAGTTTTAGTGTAATCTTAACTATCTATTACTGGACTATTGGTTTTAAACTAGGTTCTTTTAGAAATGGATACCTTAGTTCCATAGGGAACTAACTCAAAATATCTCATTTTGAGAAAACTGGATTTGAAAATTTTTCATAAAGACATCGCTCCGATGTAAAGTTATTTTGTCCACCTATAACATAACAATAGATGCAACGCGTTAGTAATTTATCAACCTATCATATCATAGGTGAAATGGTTACATTTATTAGGTTCCAAACGGAAACATTTTATATGTTTCTCCATTTAACTTAGAATGTGCTAATTTCAGTATAATTCAAAAAGAATTATCTGACTATATAAAAAGGACGAATTAGACTTATTTTTTTTATTGAAATATGAGAAGGAAGAGTTTCTTTACCATTTTTCATCTCGAAACCCAGAAATTTTGACTCATTTTCCTATTGAACTAAGGTATCAAAATAGTATATCGGAGGATTTCAGTGTTTCCAACATTGACGGTACGTGAATATAACGTTAAATAAGCATTATTGACTCAAAAGTCACATATCAAAAAATGTTGAGTAGAGATGTTTGATGTTTTGCTGTACTTTAAATTGTCTATTACTGGATTATCGATGCTTTCAACTAGACTGTTTTAGAAATAGTAAATCGGAGGCCTCCAGTATTTTCAGCTTTGGAAAATTCGGATTCAATTTCGTAAAAAATGTCACTTCCGGACTTTCAGCTCTAAGGAGGTACCTACAGATATAATCGTAAGTTTTGCGACGCTCGGTGATGTTGATGTATTACATGAATTTAAGACAATTCTTTAACTATATGAATTTAGTTATAAATACACAATCTATTAAAGAGAGCTCATATTTTTGGGTAAATGATGTCACGTTTACATTGAAGGAATTACATTTACATTTTATTACAATTCATATTTACAATCTTATTTTACCTTACCGAGCTAACGAAAATATATTTTCAAATTTTCAAACAATTTGAGATAAATTATTTAATGCCTTTTATCTTTTTCCATAATAGGGTCGAATATTTACAAATTTTTCTGATAGTTCATCTTTTGAGATTTCAGCGGTGAAGTTGATCTCAGAAGTTAAGTATCCATACATAACACGTGTCTCGTGATGTTCACTGGGAATATTCCCCGACCTACTAGTTCGTCTTTTGAGATTTCAGTCGACAAATTGGCCTTAGAAGTTATGTATCCATACATAACACGTGCCTAGTGATGTTCACTGGGAATATTTCCCGACCTAGCCGTTCGTCTTTTGAGATTTCAGTCAACAAGTTGGCCTCAGAAGTTAGTTATCCATACATAACACGTGCCTAGTGATGTTCACTGGGAATATTCCCCGACCTAGTAGTTCGTCTTTTGAGATTTCAGTCGACAAATTGGCGTTAGAAGTTAGGTATCCATACATAACACGTGCCTAGTGGTGTTCACTGGGAATATTCCCTGACCGAGTAGTTCGTCTTTTGAGACTTCAGCCGAGAAGTTGACCTCAGAAGTTAGGTATCCATACATAACACGTGCCTAGTGGTGTTCACTGGGAATATTCCCTGACCGAGTAGTTCGTCTTTTGAGACTTCAGCCGAGAAGTTGACCTCAGAAGTTAGGTATCCATACATAACACGTGCCTAGTGGTGTTCACTGGGAATATTCCCTGACCGAGTAGTTCGTCTTTTGAGACTTCAGCCGAGAAGTTGACCTCAGAAGTTAGGTATCCATACATAACACGTGCCTAGTGATGTTCACTGGGAATATTCCCCGACCTAGTAGTTCGTCTTTTGAGATTTCAGTCGACAAATTGGCGTTAGTAGTTAGGTATCCATACATAACACGTGCCTAGTGATGTTCACTGGGAATATTCCCTGACTGAGTAGTTCGTCTTTTGAGATTTCGGTAGAAAATTTGGCCTTAGAAGTTAGGTATCCATACATAACACGTGCCTAGTGGTGTTCACTGGGAATATTCCCTGACCGAGTAGTTCGTCTTTTGAGACTTCAGCCGAGAAGTTGACCTCAGAAGTTAGGTATCCATACATAACACGTGCCTAGTGATGTTCACTGGGAATATTCCCCGACCTAGTAGTTCGTCTTTTGAGATTTCAGTCGACAAATTGGCGTTAGTAGTTAGGTATCCATACATAACACGTGCCTAGTGATGTTCACTGGGAATATTCCCTGACCGAGTAGTTCGTCTTTTGAGATTTCGGTAGAAAATTTGGCCTTAGAAGATAGATATCCATACATAACACGTGCCTCATGATGCTCACCAGGAATATAGCTTCCCCAAAGTCGGGATTTTTTTGTATAAAGAAAATTATTCTAAATGAGGTAGTCTAAATTTTTTTGGTTTAACGATAGTAAAATTAGTTTTTCGATATCTCCACAGATGACGACGTAATGAGCTTCCAAAGTGAACTTGTGCAAAACATTTATAATTCAGTATAATTCATAATTCGAACGACAGTGCTGCAGTACTGCCGCGCCATTGTATTTACCGTTACATCACACGTTTAACGGTCAGCTGCAAATATCAACATTTTTACGGCTTATATCTTTGCTGTTATTCGATATTTTCTAAAAATTCAAAAAGTTCTCTCCTCAAATTGAATATAATATAATATAGTGATATTTTATAATAGAGTACATGACGCCATATTTCATAAAATTAACTAAATGATTGTAGCAACTGCCGTTCACATGCTTCTATTGCCGGTTTATACAACAGCTGAAGTTGATTCAACACTAGCTTTATATCGACCCCTTGGAATAACAAGGTTCCATCTGACACAGCAATGTCATGCGATATTGTGCTCTATAGAAGGTAACTTTAAGGCTCATTATCGCATAACATTGTCGTGTCAGGTGCAACCTTGTTAAATCAAGGGGTCGATATATCTATCGGGTATACTATAGAATTTAATTTATTTTAAAGTGTTTTTCTATTAAGTGAAAATTCCTACAATATTCCCCTTCCTAATATTCTCAAAAGATAAATTCCCGAGAATCTATTCATCACTACACGTGCAACAAAAATTAGAGTATGATATGAAACCGTCACAGTTTTTTGCCATGTACAAAGATCTAAATATTCATTGTTGTTTTGTGAAAATAATAATACGCAATATACAAATAAATGAATTATACAAATAATGGTATTATGTAGTGAAATGCTTACCCCTGTGGCACCGCCGCTGCGGGGTCCAATTAACCGCTACATGGAATGCTATAATGCTGTTATATCAATAACCCCCGCCCCCCTCACATATAATGACGCAATAAGGAGACCGATAATAAAGTGGTTTGTTTATTGCTTATGCCCCGTGACTGCAACCTCCCAATAGCCAAACCAACTTTTCCATTAGATGGTTCCGAATACCAACTGTTATAGGATTTTCTAACGAAATTTCTTTTAATGTAGAATCAAAATCTAATCATTCTAACTTAATCATAGGATAAACAACAAAAACACTGCAACGCCTCTATCTATCGTGCATCCAGTGGCGTGCAGTCCATATAGGCTAAAAATCTGTTCATATATGAAAATAAAGAATAACCGAAATAAATAAAGAAAGATCATTCCATAAATCTTGTCGAGATATTTTGCTCCTCTTTGTCAAATTTATGCTTTTTATTTGCAACGAGACTTTTGACCTCCTCAATCTTGTTTTTCGACGGGATACATATTGCTTGTAATAAAACATTGAAATTAGATGCATAATGTTATCTCCCCACTAAAAACCATATTACAAAACATCCGCTTTTCTATTTTACATCACCACCGCTATATTAAAGCTTTAATAAAAATTACTTGACAACTTTTTTTTAATATGTATGTAGGGCGTTATTAAAATAAAATACTTGTTAAAAATAAATATTTTTGGACTTCATAAAAATCACTCACACCCTTGAATATGGAACAATGCACGCCACTGTTTGAAGCAATATTTGCATAATAAGCTATAGAGCTTTAAACTGTTTCTAAAAAATAAGACGGGATGACAAATTATTGTTTCAAAATTTTCAATTGCTTAATTATAAAAAGAGGTGTTAATACTCGCCGGCATACTGGCAGTGACTACTGCTGTTTTATACATCACTGTACGTGGTTAAGAAAAACTTGTAACAATTAACAGCACTCAAAAATAACCCTAAACATCACATAGCAACCCGCAAAGCAAACTTAAGAAATAACTGTAAATTCTAGGGAGGTAGTTAGGAAAATGTATAAGTTTTAAAATGATAGAGCTCTGAGTTTGACTCCGACTGTAGTTTTGTATATTTTCAAATGCATTACAAATATGTACATTTTGAAAAACATTGAAAGCAATTTAAAACATTTTAGAACCCATGATTCCAGTACCTATTTCATACAGAATTTAAGAGATTATTGTCTTTAGAAACCTAATACGTTTTCCTAATTATCGGCATAGAATTAACATATAAATTATTCGTTGTATTTCTTGAGTTAGCAACCTGCAAAGTGTGTATTTTTGGGAGCTGACCGTTATCTGCATTTGCGAATAGAGCAATATGTATAATATGTATTATGAATTTTACAAAAAATGCATCATATGAAATAGGAGTTATTAGGTGCATTAAGGTCCGCACCTTTTTCCTTCGCAAATCACGCCGACAATCCATTATACTTCATTAATGGAGTGCCCTCCATAGGTGTAAAACCCATAAAATCTCGGAAAATACTATAAAAGCATCAATTAGACGTGTTAACCGGTATAAATTAAAGCGAGAATTTCTCGGAAACGTGATAAGAGCAGCCTGATTTCAGCTTTTATTTCTCATATTATGTATGTGCCTTTTATTCCTCCCCACATGATGAAGAATGGTTTAGTGGCTTAGGGAGAATAGGTAAGTGGGATGTAAGTGGAGATAAGTAAATGCAAATTTTCGGATTTTTTGCTTTAAAAATTCATGGAAGAGTATTCGGTTTTTTTTTAAATTGAAATCTGAATTTTTCCGATTTGACTTTTTTTATAAAACTGGTTACTTGTAACTCAATGTCATATGCAATGAACACGTTTAAAGGGCTAACAGGCATCAATCTTAAAATGTAGACATTTTAAAGATATATGTAGTTAAATTTGTAATAATAAGGTTGTTAACCCAATAACCAGATGTTCACATTTACTTATTGTACACAAGATTTAGTACAACAGAGAAGTTTGCTTATTATTTGGCCTAAAGAAATATCAAACATAAGAACGAAAAACTCAAAATTAAATGTAAGAAAGAGAACAAATATGAATAAAGAATATGATAAATTATATATTCTTTGTTCTGGAACTTAATATATGTATTATTTATTTAATATCAACTGTATAAATACACCACAAACAATAATCACATGTCACATTTAACTGCAAGCATAAGAATATAACACAAATAATTTAAATAGGTAACTATTAAATGTGGCATTAGGTCGTACAATGACATAAGAGAGTATATAAAGAATAAATGTTCACGAAGGATATAAAATTAAAAAATGGTAAATTAATATTCATTGAAAATGTATGATAGTAAATCCTTCTTGTGAAGTTAAATAGATCGCTACATCTGCATATCTATTACTAACTTCGTTTATTCAGGTACAAGCGAGTGCTTGTAATGCTCAGTCCTGGTGTTGTTACATTTAAACAGGATTTTGGAACTAGTTGCTCTCGTAGGTATATGAAATTGAAAGAGGTTAATTAAATCAGGGCTGCCTATACTAGCATTTACAATATTAAACATAAATATGAAGTCGGAAGTAATTCTGCGATCTGAGAGATTTAGTTTTTTCATCGAGTAATTATAGTTAATGCTTTCAATGGGAATAACGAGTTTATAATATTGTGTCTTAGGAATTCTTATAGTCAACTTGACTTCGAACTAAAGATGTATACAAAGTTTTCAAGGTTGAAATATTTCAAATCCAGTGGAATATATGTGAATAGGATAACGCACCGTAATTTAGAGTGCTTAATAAGTTTAATAGCATTTTTTTTAATTTCCATGGGCCACCCTCTTAACATGTGTATTTGAAATACATCAGAAAAAACTGTTTTTTTTCGTTTTTTAATCATGTTTTACTATTTTTGATCATCGAAATTTGAAATTTTTCTTTTTCAAAAATCCAGAATTAATCCGGATATTCGGATTTTCCATAAAGGCTGCAGATTTGCAATATCAGTACAGAGTTGCAATGTCAGTGAGTAAATCTTTCCACAAATAAGCGATCTTCGGTCCATTGTGTGAAGGCAATTAATAAATATAAAAGGAGTATAACAGGGCATTCAAAAAGCAGGTTCAAACAAATTAACGTGGCAGTGAAAATAATATGTTTAAATATGATCAATAGATATAATTACCTGCTTATTATTAAAAAAGTCAGTTCTTACGTATCGATAGCATATAGATGCCTGTATAAAACAGAAAAACTACTTGGAAGTTATGATTTCTTATTAGGTTGTGACAAAAAAAAAAAAGAAAAATGTTTCATGGCCTAAAGAGTACACGCCACTTCTCGTGCTCATCTTCAAACTAAAGCAGTTCGAATATATCGATTGGTTCACGTACTCAATGGGATTCCTTCCTACAAATTAATTTTATATTATTTACTTTTGTATCATATGGATTTAATAAGGGGATGCTGAGAACAAAACTTTTAGAATTTTAGAAAAACACCGAATAGTACCGAAGATATAAGCCGTCAAAATGATGATGAACTCGCCGGCCGACCTATAAGCGTGTGACGCCACACTTCATAAAATGACTGGCGCGGCCATAGATATCTTGAGCACGACAGTATCCATTACTACCATTCGGTTTGTGAATTGTACTGAATGAACTGTGACGTCACGAGTATACGTTTTTCCCAAGTTCGCCTTGGAAGCTCATAATTTCGTCATTTGTGAAGATATCGAAAACTGATTTTACTATTGTTATTAACTTTTCGAATGTAATATATTTTCATTAAAAAATGTTAATTACGTACTATTGAAAGCAATCTTATTAATTCAGGATCAGCTCTCAAATATAAACACTTTTTAAATTGCTCATACAAGCAATACTACAAATGATTTACCTGTATTTTCTAAACGGGTAGTTTGAAAAAGGTTTTCCAGTGAACAAAATTCTAAAACTATAATTTTTTAAATTCTATATTATTCTACTTATTGAAAGTAAGTCCCTATCTCAATTTGGGAGGCGGGTATAGGCACCGCCGCCCAGGGAACCATTAATTGGATAACCAACACCTTTGCTATAGATCACACCAAGTGGTTTGCTACGTTTGGTGACATAGCAGGGTTCATAGGGTGAGGCTTGTCTAGGTTTTGGCGGCGGATGCATCTGCCCACCAGCTGCTTTTCCGGACGAATCGATCGAAATACCGTATACCGTAGTGGGAGGAATGAATTCATACATCCTTCACTCTTGGACACCCTGACCTCCAGATTCCTACCCACCTCTCATACAAACTCCCTAGAAAAGCGGTTTGATACTTGGCCCTAGATTAAAACCATGAAAATTTAAAACCCGGTAAAATGCTGATTAAAAATATTGAGATGTGGAATTTTGACAAAACTAGCATTATGGTAATTTGTGCTGCATTGACAATAATGCAAAATAGCAAAATATACTTTCTCCGGCTTATATACAACGTAACGTTTGTTAAAAGGGTATAAATATCTCAACATTCTCTTTTTTTATTAATCCGATTTCATTCCGCAACATTCGATTTCAACTTATAACATCTTAGTTCTATTGATTTTGATCTGTAATGTCACGACCACACGATCGCCCAACCTCCCAACATGAACGTTTGGGTGATTGTGTAGAGGGTAGTTCGTGCACATTGGGCCAACGTTGGCTCGAGTTCGGCGAGTTGGCCCGAGATCGGTCCGGTAACGAACTAGGTTGGCCCAACCTTCAAACTAGTAAGCCGAACTCGCACGAACCGGCCTCCACACATTGGCCGTTCAGTATGAGTTCACCAAGCGATCTCGATGGATGTGCTTCGCAAAGAATAAGACATGACTGAACTATGTTTATATTGACGAAAAAAGACTCAAATATGGAAATAACCCTCAAATAAATGCCCAAATATGCATTATGCATATTATGCAAGTAATAATAATAATTGTATAATTTTTATAGTGTCACCGCAATGGCGAAATGCATGTAATCCGGTGTATAATCGGGGCTAGTTGTTATATTTTTGCGCTACAATCTGACTCAGGCTATGCAAAAAATTAAATATGGAGATAAAACTGGCGCAGCAGTTATCAACAAGCGGTGGGGGCTATAACATTGAATTTCGTCATATTTATCTAACAATTTGAAAGACAAAATATGTAAACAAAGGAAGAGTGATTTGATGATTCCCTATAATTATTATTTCATGGATACCTATTATCTAATTCGAGTATTATGAGTACCTAATGAGAAACAAATTGTGTCAATAATATTATAAATTTCACTGAATTTTCCATGAATATTGGTAGATTGATAGATTTTTGCTAAAATGGTATCACTTGTTTGGAGTTCGTGGGTGGAACGTTGGCCGATCGTGTAGTTACCCGATTTATAGTCACAATTCGATCGGCCAGCGTCTAAACTCCGAACCGAGTTCGGGTTGGGACGTTGGACGATTGTGTGGTTGTAGCATGCTATTAACGTTTTATAAACAATTCACACTGCATACGCTGACTTAAATTGGCTTTTTCCGGCTTCATTGACAGCCTAGTCGTTTTAAAACCTAATTTCTGAGAACGAATGTTGTAATTCAATAAATAATATCTTATTTACGTAAATATCTTTGTGACGTATTTTCAAGTAAATTTGGTAAACTTTCACGAGACTCTTTACGGTGCTAATTGGACTCATGACTTCTGTTGCCTGTAGATGATTAATTTAATACTGGTTCTTTGATCTCCAGAGAGTCTCTCTTACTTAGCCAGTCTTTATTTCCATAAGTTTCTATGAAAAACATAACGAGGTGCATGGAATTCTTCCTGCGGGTACAGTCAGATCTCGTATAACGAAGCTTCTAAGAACGAAGTTTGACTGTGACAAATAAAATGAAACTTATCCATACGCTTCGCATTGTGAAAATATACTCAGACACTGAGAAATGTGCAAGGACTAGAAATTGTATGAGGGAATTTAATGAGGACAAATATCTTGATTTCAAAAAGGAACTGTGTAATGATACAATGGTACCGTGATTAATCTCTTAAATCGGTTCGTAATCCGCAAAAGTTTATTTATAATTTTAAAAAATTACCCGATTTTTTGTTTTCAGTTTATTATTATTCTTTTGTCAGTGATCCTCGCGACAGTTTTATAGGCAAGTCCATAAATGGAGTTAAGTCCGCAACTGGCCGACTCAAAGTTAAATGCATAGACCACTCTGCTAACGACACACATAACATACCAACTTCGCTTTCTTTTGTGGAATATCAAAACATTAAATTAATAACAGTAATAGTCCACACAGTCTGATGGTTTCAACTCAACCGGTAAGTACAGTAAAAGTATTTTAACTTTGTATAATTTCTAAAGACCTTAAAATTTCACTAATGCGAAGTTTTATGTGAAATTCAACGTTTTTACCCAAAATTCGCAATTTCCTGGTAAATAAAAGCGAATTTTCGTATTTTTAAGTAATATTCTGGTATTTGAAAATAAGAAAGTAATATTGTTCGTTCTAAATATTAACTTGTATATTTTTTTGACAAGCTTGAACAGACGTAAAATAGAACGCAGCTAACTTCATGTCAAAAATGTACTTACTGTAATTTTTCTTATTTATAATATATATATACGAGTATATTATAATCAATGAAAAAGATAATAATATTTGAAAAGAAAAACAGTAGAAAATATTGAACTACTTTTTTTGTAAAATACCAAAAGGGGAACATAACAACACTTCGATGCAAAGTTTATGTTGAAAAAATAACCAAATTGTTCAAAAAATAACGCGATTCTTTTCAAAAATTACTCCAATTTTTAACAAAATAACGCAAATTTCAGCAAAAACCCGATTTTCACCGAAAAATAACACAGCTTTTCCCATCATTCTCTGGTCCCTAGTAATTTTATATTATTTGTTCAGTTTGATGGACCTTGCCAAATTAGCTTTACAGCTGTTATAAAGAATACTGTTAACAATAAACACTGTATTATTATAAAGTTGTAGAAGTTGTTGCAAGTGTTAGGGACGCAAAGCTATCCTACATAAATTCTATTGCTTCGTTAAACGAGGTGTGACTGTGAACAGTTAGATATAAGGCGGTTAATTCAAACCGAGAATTTCACATTTAAGTTCCTGTTTTACGAGAAGAAATGAGCGCTTATTAGAAAAGTTCCGGCTCTTTCATATTACAAATTCACGGGAAAGTTTCTTGTGAGACCGGCCACAGAATATGAAATTCCGTCAGGATTACGGCACTGCATTCGTGATTAACTCGGAGATTATCAAAACGTATTTAGAAAGCCATTGTAATTTTACCTACCCAACTCGAGTAAAAGTTTTGAAATGAATATATTATAATGATAAGTTAATAAAATCTGGGTGACCGGTTAGTGGCTGAGTTAACATATGGGTCTAGTTCCCACCCATGCGTCGTGGATTTAGTTCCTCCGCTGGCTAACTACTCCATCATTGTACAAGCTATAGTACTTCATAATTTAAATGAAGAATGTTTTTCATTTAAATTATATTGTCAAGCCACAAAGTGATTGCTTCCTTCGATAAGTATACAATACTATTAATATATACTATTACAATACTATTACAATACTATTACAATAATACTTCAGCTTATAATTTTGATATTGGGAGTTTTTCAAATATTGTCAGGTTATTCGTAACCTGAGAATGTTTGTCTTTCATTGAACCTTTTACACGCGGGAGGCGCACCCCTGCGCCGTACCATACATGCCCTGTACGCGGGCGGCTCAACCGTGCGCCGCAAAGCTTTCATAGTTTGAAGAATCCCGCGTGTGACAGATGTCAGCCATACATATTTTTGACGCGTGGAAAGGGTTAAAATAAATCAGTTTTATTAAAAATAAATTCCATAGTTAGACAAAGCATAGTTAGACCTAGAAGAACTTTAATAATAAGAAAACAATTATTTTTTTTAAAAAAGTAGTAATTATTAAAAATATGGTAGTTAAGAAAATGTATAAGGTTTCCAATGACAAACGTTCTTAGACTTTAAGCTTTTAAATTCTATTTGAAATACGTACTGGAATTTTAGATCAAACGCAGGAAAATGCATTCGCTGGTTTTCAAACTACTTACGTTTTTAAAAATTTCAGTTATTTCATAGAATTTAAAAGATTACAGTTTCAGGATTTTCATCATTGGAAACCTGAGACATTTTCCTAACTACCGGTATAGAATTTAAAGATAATTTTTTTTGTTTTACTGTTTGCGTTAGCAACCTGCAAAGTGAGGTTTAGCGCCTTATTTGAGTGCTCATCCTTAAACATGAATACAATAAATAAATCTAAACATATTTTTAAATAAACTGGTAAGCAAAGTATCATAAAAATAAATTTGTGAACTACATAAAAAAATAAATGCTCTTTGGCATGTTTCATCATTTAATATTTTGACGAATTTAATATCAGAAGACAACCAAAACTCAATGTAAACTTAACTATACACGACTGCCCATTTGAAAATAACTGACAATGCAACCCACTGGCAAAGACTACGGTAATCAAATATTTAGATATTTATATTGACAACTTTACTACTTCAGATAGACAGAACAAATAAATAAAACGGCGAGTAAAGTCAGAAAACTGATGTATTTATTTAAGAACGTAATATAATGCCATCGAAGACTCTAAAAACGGCATATTACGCATTATTCATGGTATTATTGGATGGGGTGGTGCTGCCAAAACTAATATGGACCCTCTTAACAAAGCGCAAAAAGTTTTAATTAAATTTATTACAAAAAAACCTTTTCGTTTCTCGACAATACAATTATTTAAGGACTTCGATGTACTAAATGTATGGCAACTATATATTAAAATTATCTCTTTACACTATCAAAAACACAAAGAAAATCATCATGCTGAACAACACAATTACAGGAAAAGACATTGACATCAACACATTACTCCGAAAATAAATACCACCTACGGAAAAAAGGCATTACCATCATTTGTCACCAAAATATTTTAAATTAATTGAAAAAGACATCAACGACATTCACCTTGTAGAAAATGAAAATCTTATACACAAAATTCACACATTGATTCCCAACAAAAGCATTCTCCACTATGGCCAGATACAAAGAACATCGACAATATAACTTATCTCTTTCTCTTTTCTCAAAATTTCTACAAAATAATAACAAACTTAATGCTATATTTTTCACCATTTTTCTCATTTCTTTTTTTTATTCTCATATCCTTATAATTTAGATTGTAAAATTCTTTTAATTTCTACCACCTCGGTACAGGCTCAACCTAGTGAAATGGTTTAAACCATATTCTGATGGTTTTTTTGTTAATATTTTGATATATATAATTATTTCTATATGTATTTTCTAACACTTCGTGTGAAACTTACTAAACACTGTGTGTATTTTTTGGTTTATACTAATAAAAACTCAATTGGCTCTCTCGGGATATTAACACATTGTGATTTATGTAGGTTTATGACGTTTTCATCATAGTGGAACCAGAAGGCACTTATATTAAACAACAGCCATCATTCAAGCTGACGAATAAAAATAACTGTCATTATTGAGTATCGTTATGGGATATGATTTTTCCCATGTCGACATCCACAAATGTATTAATATTTTTTACTTTCCTTTGAATTCCGGTACTTCTAATGTCAAGCGACATTTTGATAAACAATAAAAATATTGCAAAAATAATAAATTACTCCAATAAGAACTAACAGTCGCAACAAAGGAGTGTGTTCAAATTCAAACATAAATGTTTGGTTCAAATGAACAAATAAATTGAAAAATAATATGAAATACATATGCGAAGCGATAAATGCAAAATGCATGAAAACCACAATGAAAGAATAATCACGCAAAATCACGTACCTGATCATACAACTTTATAAATGTATTCTGACATTTTACAATAAACAAAAAGATGCTGCGATTATTTTAAACGTTTTAAAAGACAACACAAACGCAGCTCTTATAGGAAAATGAATTACTTTAAGTTTAAAGAGACCATTGTCCATATTTTTCTTACTTTCACCAAACGGTGTCCAAAAATAAATTATAATTATTAGTGGTACCTCTCGAAAGTAGATGATGATTTTATATCATATTCTAAAACAAACTTTATTACTTAACATTTTGCAAGGAAATGTGATTTTTTTGTATTTCTTAAATTAATGTATCCAAATATGTACACAGATAAAAAAAAAATTAACTTAAAAAGTTTAAAAATTGACGAATGTAAGGCATAACCTCATATCTGAATGAACGTAATTATAATTAATTCAAAATCGGCATAAATCTACATTATATTATTCATACATTATTTTAAAAATATTTAAGTTGCACAAAAGCTTCTTCGCTCGAAATTCCTTTATTTCATTTAAAACCTTTATTCTTGAGACCGGTAAAAACCTAGTTGTTGCCGTAGTAATGAACAGTTTTATTACCAATTAATTAAATGTCTACAATATTCTGCTAAACTGTAAGATAATACAGAAGTTTTTTTTTGTATTGGTTTGATAAAAGAATTAGAATGTTTGTAAGCGATAAACATTTAATTATTTACGAAATATGTAATTGTATTTACTTATGCGTTTTAATTAATATATACTATACACATGTTTTAGTTTAAAAAATGCTTTGAAAGTCCAACTAGGAGTATTGGGTATCGTGATTTAAATAAACGTTTTTTTTTTTAAATAAATCTTGAATAAAATTTTATATAAATAACATATAATGTGTTAGTTACTAAACAGAATACCTATTGCTTTAATACAGGTATTACGTAAGCTCGTTCAGTGGCTCCAGTCTCAAGACCCTGTTCAAGGCGCAGAACTGAAGTTTCAAGAGTCAATTATGTAAGAAACTGAGTTAATCTGGCATCAAACAGGTATTTTACCTTGCCTCCCTTGGCAGTGCCAATCATAAAGTTTTTAATACAATGACTATAAAGAGAATTATCAGGACTCGGAGTTTCGCGGATTTCTACGGAGTTCAGTTTGATCATTGATATGGAACGCATTAGATTAACCCTCAAAGTTAACGTAATTTTATTTCATGTATTAATTTAATATGTGTATTCCAGTAAATTACCAGCTAAGGTTGCAGTATAGAACGGTTGATTGGAAAACAGAAGGCCGTTTAAATTTGGGTAATTTAAAAATATACTATTGTGAGAAACACGGAAAAGGGACGAGAAAAACAAAATCATACAAACAATTACTAATTCAATTTAGGAGGCGGGTGTGGGTACCGCCTCCCAGGTCGTTAGATAACCAATACCTTTGCCATAGGTCACTCCAAGTAGTTTTCTACGTTTGGTGACTTAGCAGGGGTGCTCGGATTCATGGGGTGAGGTTTGTTCAGGTCTTGCCCGTGGATGCGTCTTCCTATCGGTTGAAGGATATCCCTCGACCTCTCCAGCTTACCTCTCTCGACCCATCATCTTGCACAGCAGCGGTAAGGAAGGATTAATATCTCCGTCAATCTTGAAGACACTGACCCCCGGATCGCTATTCATCCCTCATATCTTTTTCTTCCCAGAACTTCCTCACCTTCCTTACCTTGAAATTACCCTCCACACAACATCACTAAAGATGACATAGACCCTGAAAAAAAATATTTTCTCCAGGGCCTGTTGCATTAAGTTAACTTTTTTTAAAAGCCTCAAAGTCTCAAATCCCAGTCCGTGCGATAAACTTACTTCCATGTATTTTTCTAATTCTCCAATATTTTACGTAACTACAATTTATTATTCTTTATCTTATTGTTGCTCGTAATCGTTGATTTCAGTACGGTGGGGAGAATCAACAGGTAGAACTGTGCTTTTTCTTTTTTGAAAACAAGACAAATATTCCCTTGTTACGAATAACCTGACAATATTTGAAAATCTCCTACTACCATCACAGTAAGCGGAAGATGTTGCATGTGTCATAATTACGTCTAAAAGGGATCGAAATGACAATCTAGTCTCCTTTAATGGAAGCAATCTTCCCAACAAGCCCTCCATTGATATGCTTGGTGTAACCTTAAGTGACCAGTTCAGGTATGGGGGCTCCATCGAAACCCGAGTAAAGTTAGCCTCTCAGAAGCTGGGCGTGTTGTACAGAGCCCGCAGATACTTTAATAGTACACAACTGCTGACCCTGTACAAATCGCAAGTGCGCCCCATTGTAGAATTTGGCAGCCACCTCTGGTCGGGAGTCCCAAAATATCTGAAAAAAAACCTTGACTCTGTGCAGAAACGGGCGGTCCGTTTGATAGATTCGCCTATCTTAACAAATGGGTTGCAATCTTTGGAGCACAGACGTCGGGTGGGAATGCTGTCCTTGTTCTACCGGTATTTTAATGGAAGATGCTCCGAGGAACTAGCGTCATTGATCCCTTCGGCACCGGTGCATAGTCGGGAAACACGCCAAACGCGCGCCCAACATTTGCACACGGTTGACATTTGTCACATGAGAACGGGTCGCTTCTACGACTCGTTCTTGTGTTCAACAACTCGGCTGTGGAATGATCTGCCGGCCTCTGTGTTTCCTCCATCCTATAACATGGGTCTCTTCAAGATCCAAGTTCACTCCTTCCTATCCTCTAAAAGATCCTCCACACAGCATCCCCAAAGATGATATAGGCCTTGAGGGAAATTATTTCCTCCTTGGTCTCCTGTGTGGAGTTACTGTAAAAAAAAAAAAAAATGGAGGACTTAGCCAGCCGAAGAATTGAACTCACGACGCCTGGGTGAGACCCAAATGCGATGCCAAATCAGCCACTGACCGGTCGAATACTATGTAACATCGCCAATTTGCTAGAAAAATAAAAATAGCAGGTAACAAAACTAAACTAGATGGCAGCTCCGACCTGGCGGGAGTCCGCTCTAGGCTTACTACTTAAGGTGAACGGCTGCGGTGCCCTGTTTCATACAAAACTGAATTTTGGATTGGAAGCCAAAATACCCATCCAAACGGAATGATCTATTTTTTTTAATTAAAGGTTTATTAAATATCTAGTACGGATGAGAAGTATTTTATTTACAGAGAGAACGTTCCTACCAAAATCAATCTGAAAAGTTGTTGAGATGAAGCGGCTATCGATGTAGCCCAAATCCTTCCGACCGCGAACGAACGGAATGCACCGCCGCGGCCCGGCGACTCATGCCGACTTGAGATATTCTTTCAGTTTTTTTAGCAATAAAAAGTCCAGTATACAGTTTATTGATTATGGTAAAATCGATGAAACGTTACACCATTCATTTTTCTATTTTTTCAGAACGACTTGTGCAGTCATGTGGGCATTTTATATACCTCAATATTAACACGACAAAAACGAAGTCAGCGCTTCCTCAGTGGAGTTGATCTGATGTACTTTTAGTGAATGGTTTTAATATTTGTAAGTAATAAAATACAAGCAAAGTTGGCTCTTTCACCGAGCTCTTGTCAGCCGATGTCACGTGTCAAGAGATCTGAATGGGTATTGAAATATCTCAAGAAATATCGTTGAATGCAAAATATAAAATAAAATCGTTTGCGCTCTCAAAACCTCCCATTTTCCTTAAAAAATTATTTAAAATCTCCGTCTTTATATTTTTAATAAATCTCTTAGTTTCCTCATGGCATTTAATTACGACATTTTTTTGTTTTATTTTATTCCTGAGAAAAGAAAATTACATTTTCACTTACAAGTAGAATGCCTAAATAAGTACGTTAAAAATTTCGTGCGATTGCATTATTTTGTTAATTAATTTTTCGATGGAACAATTTCTTTTTCAATATACCTAGACGTTTTTTTTATTTCGTTTGAAAGACAATTATATAAATTGTCCCCTTCGTAGCTAATAGATTTCTTGCCGTATTGTGTATGCAGGGTGTTTACATATATTTAAAGTGTGTGCGCGCCTGTTATGTTTTAATGATTTCTGTTTTAGTATACAGGAGTTTATTATTTATTTTATATATTAAGAGAGATAATATTATACTATTTTAGTATAAAGCAATTATATTGTGGTTTGACATATTTATTAAATAAAACAAACACTTTATTTTAAATAACTAATTTAATTTTAAATCAACATCAACCGGTTTCGCTTATCTCAGGCTTCGTCGAGTTAAAATTGAAAATCGGGTTAAAACAAAAATACATGTAATGAGCATATATAGAGTTGAGATATACGAAATATAAAATAAAATGATGAAACAGTGAGAGAGAGATATTCTTACATGTAACAGAATGGCACAACACGTAAAAAGGAAAGACACATATCGTCAAAGAGGGATTAAGAAGAAGTGGGAAATTTTGAATTAACATTAAATATATCTAATATGGGACTGTAAAACAAATTAAGTTGATTATTAAGAATATTATTATCAATTTTAATGGCTTTCTTTATTTCGAATACTTCTAAAATATCTAATCTTATGCCAAAACCATTTTTGTGTAAAATTTTAGCGCCGGTGCTATGATCATAGGTATATATTTTTTCATAATTTCTTCAAATGATTGATAACTTTGTGGCATCATTATTAATTATATAATTGAAAATAAACTTTGTATATACCACTTTACTTAAAATATATAAATATATAAATATTTATATATTTTAAGTAAAGTGGTATATACAAAGTGTATTTTCAATTATATAATATATTTTTTCAATTAGATGGTTGACGAATTCAGAAAAACTCATGGCTATTTAAACATTTAAGATGTTCTTTGATTCTAATATTGACATTTCGTACTGTTTTGCCGATATAAAAAGCCGAACAGTCTTAATAATTTAATTTATAGATGGCTTAGTTGATCGTCCTTATCATTTGAAATAATTAGAAATTTGCCTATATTGTTATATTTTATGAAAAGCCGGTTTTACTTCAAATGGGGGGTTTTTTAACGCTATAGTTTTAAAAGTTATTGACATAGAACTCTGTGCCATTACTATTACTGATTTTATTTTGAGGACTGAAGAATAACAAATTATAATTTTATTTCATTGCCGGCAACCCGGGCGTTTATTGGCATACAATTTTAAACATTTACTTTACTTGTCTCACTAGACGATGTCTGTTCTGAAACGGGTGACAGTAAGAAAATATATGTATACATATATAGAGGATTATGAAGAAAAACGCTTAAAAATACATAAGAAAATGCATAACTCATATATGAGTATAATTTTTTTTAATACAAAGATAAAAACAGAACACATGCGTAGATACTAAATAAATAATTAAAATACCAAAAAATACATTAAAATGAATTATTTACAAGTGTATAGTAAAAATATATATATAATAGTAATAAGAATAACAATATCAGATTAAGGACAGTTTGCAAGTAATTTGGTGATGCAATTCCTTATTTTGTTTATTAGCCACGTGTTGAAGTGTTTACGAGTATATAACCATTTTAGTTAGTTTTGCGTTATATGTTGAGAGGCTTCTATTCGGAAGATGTTGAATATGAGAGGTGCGAGGTAGGCAGGATTCCTGTTTCTTGGCAAAAGTGGATACTTGAAAATGATTGTAAGATTTGTGTTTTTTGAATGAGATATGTAGGAAGGTGACGATTTTATGCAATTATTGTAGATAATTTTCTTTTAATAACTAACCTTCTGATATCAAGAATGCTATTTGTAATTAATAGGTTTTCCGTGTGATGTTGATATGGTTTTTTTTAACATTATGTGTAGCTATTTGGTGTATTTTTTTTTAAATTAAAATTATTTCATTATTTCCGAATTATGTCCATTATTTAGCACTTTTTTACTGTTGATAATTCGTTTAAGAAACTTGTTTATGATAACAGTATTTTAACCAAACGATAGACTATAGAATGAAATGCGGAGTATTTGTGTGAGTATGTCTAATCATCCAATCTTACAGAAACACGCCGCGTTTGCTTCGTTTTTCGTTTAAATCAGTTTATAACAGAAAAATTCAAGCCATTGATAAAAGTTTCGGTTGAACTAATTGTAAAAAAATATATTTTTCAATCATTGAATACAATGTTAACAACTCCCAAATCGAAATATAAAACCTAAAAGACACAGAAAATAAATAGATAATGGTAGCAGCTGGGATTCGAACCCAAGCCCTCGTGGTCTACCCGAGATCTGCTTTCTATGCCAACTGAGCTACGGCTACCCCAATCCATCCAGTCATTTTTATCGGTATCATACTTCGATTTCTAAGAACTGTCAATATCGTCTTCAATTAATTTAATCCTCGAATAATTTATTTATTATTAGCGGAATCTATTGTAAGGTATAGAATTACAGCCTGGGGACTTTTCCGTAAAACAAACATCAATCATTTTCAATCAATGCAAAATTCATTGGTTAAATAGAACGCTGGTCCCGGATAGACCATGAGGTCCTGGATTCGAATCCCTACTGCTAACGGATTATCTTTTTCTCTACTGTGTCTTTTCGGTTTCATGTTTAGATTTGGGAGTTGTTAATATTATCTGCAATGATTAAAAAATATATTATAATAAGATTTTTCTAAGATATAGATCTTATAAGATTTATTTGCAAAAACATTTATCGTTTTTTATTTTTTATTCTGTCGTTTTGAAACATACGAATACGAGGATGGAAATCTGTTATTAAATGTTTAGTTAATTGTATGTAATCGTACCTACTTGCTTTGTATGATCATCTTCAGGAGATCATAGCTCGAAATTGGAAAAGACAATTTCAAATAAAAATATTCATTACGAATTGTGCTTTCAGCATAATTGTATGGAAAAAATAATTTTCCCATTCCAGTGTAATTAGTGAATTATTCAAATATACTCACAGAAGGACGAACTTTGAGAATTATAACAAAGATTTAAGATTACTTTCAACCGCTTGAAAATACTTATGTTTGTCTGTTGTCTAAACTCAAGTCAGAGATTAAATATAACTGTTAAAGACGGCTTTAAAAGGTACCAAGATTAATAATTCCGCTGTGTAAAATTCTACCCGGGATCAAACCCATTACAGTATTTCATTTCCGAAACATTTCCTAGGTAATGTTATACAAGGCAGATGTTTTTTTGTTTTTTTAACATTGCTTTTTTTTCAGGACAATCCAAATCGCTTTGTACAATACTTCAATTAAGGAAGGTACTCAGAATTTAAATACAAAGGGACAAAGCAATAATCAGTCCCTATTACATAATTCTAGAACAAACAAGAGGAAAAATAAATTGTTTTATTTTTTCGAGTTGGACGTATTTACCGTTTAATCGTAGGTAGGTACTTATTCCAGATATTATTTTTATGTGACAACACAAAAGATTCCTTACGTTCGGTGGAACTATGGCACGCCCTCAAATGATGTTAAATTAATAAAAAATAAAATTACACTACTATTTTGTGGATCGTGGAAACGAAACAAAAAACACAAAATAAATACTGTAAGCAATTACCTATCATCAAGGCCTTTTCAATTTGTGGTCACCCCGGGTGGTTTGCTATGTTTGGTGACGCAGCAGAGGTGCCAAGGTTCATGGGATGAGATTTGTCCAGGTATTGACGGCGGATGCATCTGCCCACCGGCTGCGCGGTGAACCGGATCGGGAGAGGCCGGTTGAGGGAGACCAAACTCTCACGGCCCATCGCCTTGCACCGCAGTGGAGGTATGGATTTATACGCCGTCACTCCTAGACACACTGCTTCCATATTCCTACACGCTTCTCATACAGTTTACCTTCCCAGAACTTCATATCCATTCTTTCCACATATAGACCCTCCGCACAGCATCAGCTAAGATGATAAAAAAAAATCTGAAATCAAAAACGCATAAATAATTATAATATCGGTGCTTACGACGATGTTGTGTAACTTTAATTATAAAGTCAACTTAAACTGTTAACTATTATGAGAGAACAGAGAATGGGGAGGGGAACGTTGGGACAAACCTGGCTATTCCAATCTGGTTAATAGACAAAGACAAAGCCTTTACAAACAACAAAGGCGCTTAGATGAGTAAATCAATAAAGAAGTTAAAACGCTCTTCTATTTCTATCCCTTTATCTTGAAACTGGGAATGGCGGTGATGGTTGGAGATTCTATTGTCTCTTTCGCATTACCCTAGGAACAAGAACATGGAAATACAAACGCTTCACAATTCACAAACTAATTTATTTAAAGAAAATCTAATTTAATAATGCTGTTATTCATTTCTGCAAGAATATGGTTATTTTATTTATTTTTGTGACAGCTATTTCGGCGTTCAAAGTTATTTTCAAAGTGTGGTTAGACCACATTGAGACGACTTACGTATATAATTTCATTTACCACAAAAAAATATTTTATGGTGTTTGATATGATTTATTAATATTTTTCGGTAAAAACAAATTTACTTGGAAAATAATTATTAAAAAAATAAAAAAAAATTTTTCTTGCTTTTAATGATCGCAGACTTTCCTAGTTGTTTTATAATGACGTGAATTCAATTTAAGACAATGAATTTAAATTTGCTAAATCCATTAATTATATTGTTCACGTTTCGTTAAAATTCTAAGGAGTGGAGAATCGATAATCTTTCTTATTTTGTTTATTAACGTTACAATATTCGGATCATTTGTTCTTTATTTATCTATAATTGTTCGGGTAAATTAAATTTAAGACTCTTTCTTTCTATATCTAAAGGCTTAGGCTCGTTATTGCCAAGCGGGATATTCACAATACTCTGTGGATTTTTAAAAGGCGATTTATTTAAAATTTATTATAAAAGCACAGTATACGTGTATGTTGTTTGAATATAGTAGTCAGCTGCTGTTATAGGTGCAATTGAAACAGCTGACAAAATAATAAAAACCAAAATACTAATAGCAGAACTTCTTAACAACAAATTAAATTTACTTAAATTTTTTTTAAATATGTTACATTAAGTTCTGCGAATTAAACAGAATAACAATTAATAAACACTAATTTATTGTTATGAAATGTATGAAAAAATATTATTTAAACATATGTGTAGTTCAAAAGCAGGTGGTATATTTATATTACTTTTTTAATGGGTCGTTTTTTTCTACCACTTCTAGAGAAAAGTTGTCTCATCAGCGGTAAGGGGGTCCTTAGCACTTATGGCTGGGTTCACACATGGAGAATAACGCGTTTTATTGACTAGGATTAGGTTCTACTAAGAACGAGTTGAGTTATTTGAATGTGAAAAACTAGCTTTACAGAGATTTATGACTTCAACTTAGAACAAACACTATAACATCTTGTGTTTATTTTTACAGTAATACTAATATTTCAAAGATTCATAACTCATGCTGGAAATTATGTAACGAACTTCGTTGAATTTTAGTAGTTACTACTCAAGATTTAAATACAGTGCATATATTTTTGTTAACAATATTGAGAAAGTTACAATGACTCAAAGTTAATATATACGAGTGAAAGGTTGTCTCGCATTTACTTCATTACTTGGGAATAACCCTTGTAACATAGCGACAATAAATACTGTAAATATCGCCATTTCGTATTAGCATTTACCTACGAATCACTGAAGACTTAGAGGTCATCTCAATTATTGAAAAGTACGTTAAACAATTTGGCGTTTTATTTTTAATAGGTTAATGAATACATCAAGATCCAGATATTAAAATCTAATCTAATCTCCCACTTTTAGAGAGTTTCTGTAGCTTAAATAAAACAACAGTTTTAATCTTCAGACTCGTTGGTTTACTTTCAGTTTGAGAGCTAGACTTGTTATATAATTCTTTATTGAAATTCCACGTTTCAATAATTCACATTTTTTTACAAGTACCTATGCTTTTATGTTCCGATTACTACTATAAACGTGTCAGACGTACAAACAGTTAAGTGGCATGAAAATGGATATTATTATATATTCAGTATTATTGATTTACTTTTTATGGCCAGAGCTGGGTCACCGGCTGGCGGGACACTCCATTTGGAAATTTAACACTTGACACATTTCAATAGCTCGTAAATACATCGAAGTCTGGTCGGTTTATTTCTCCGATTTCTACTAAAAACGCGCGAAACGTATAAGCATAGTAAAATGGCATGAATACCTATGTTGTTTATTTTCAGTATTAGACCACGCGCACACGAGCGACTTGTGTCGCCACAACAGCTTAGTGACTCGCGCTGTCTTCCAATTGAGCGCGTACACGATGAGTAACTGTCACACTTTCATTCCGGTGATGATTTTCAAAAAGGCAACAGTGGTTTGCGCTCAAATATAGAAAAAAAATCTAGGATTTAGACGTTACTGAATACACCCCATTAGTAGGGAGAGACTACCCGGGGGAAAGGTGAAAGTTTTACACTTTATACGAGGACCTCCGAGCCTATCCTGAAAATCTTATTTTTATATCTTCGCAGTTATAATGCCTTTGTCTTGGGGTTTTTTTATTATTTTATGTTTATTTTCATTAGATATCATTATTTTTACGTCTAGTTAGAGTATGATACAGAGAAAAATAGCAACGAGATTTTAGATTGTGCATAACAAAAATGTTGACAATGGTTCCTATACGATGCTCCTAAATAATATTTGCTATGTTATGGAAAAAATATCACCCGAGTATCTCTTAAATATGGTTCAAAATTGGAAGCATAGTGTGATACCATTCTTACGTATTGAACTGCCTGCGGACGAGTCACCGAACGACGTTTTGTCGTCCGTGCGCTGACTCCCATATCAAAGTACTAACACGGCGACAAATTCGTCACTCATAAGTTGCCGGCAAGTTGAATTAAAAATGTGCCCTATTGTCACATCACCACGTGTGCGCACCTCCATACCGCAATGGTTTTGAGACAGCGCCGCAACTGTCGCCATGAAAACAGTCGCTCGTGTACGCCTGGCCTTAGTGATTAACTTTTTTACCGCCAGAGTTCACCCATCCGCTGATTCGATACTTCGTTTTAAAATTGCAAGCTGCACTTTTTATGTTCTCAATTCAAATAAATTTGATTTATTGCTAGTTTTATTTGTTGTGAACACTGCAATGTCAAATGCGTACATAATAAGTAGCGACAAATAATCAAATTAAACTGTGTACTGAAAATCAATATGTGAATAAATTCATCTCAGTGTCGCTAGTTGTTTTTTTTTACAGCCAGAGTTAGAAGATCGACCTCTCAAACTTTCAATAAGTCATAATATAATTATGTTCAATATTAAGAGGAACATACCATTCAAAAATATTTGCTACGAGCTGTGTCTTATGTCACCACGAATATAGGTAATTGGATTCTAAAAACGCTTGTTGTGGGCTCAAAAAGTTATTTTTTATTTATTTTGTGAAGAATTTTGTAAAAGAGAAAAAAAAATAATCAAGGGAATCCTTTACAAAACAATCTGACCTATAAAGCAGTATTTTTAAAAAAAAATTACACGCGATCATATTTTTCAATAAAAAAAGAATGTTGTTAACGCTTATATTTTATACAACATAATTAAGAGATTTATTTGAGAAAAATTCTGGGAAAGGGTACAATTTATCGAAAACATTTTTTTTAATAATGTAAAACGATTCGACTGATAGATTCGCCTTAAGCTTACAGAGTTGGGTTCGGGGCGTTCTTGACTATAACAAAAAACACGTCGCGCGCCCGGAGTACTCCAGGCATACTGCGGCGCACTTCAAACTTTAACAACGACCGTAGCAGTTGCCTACTTCTGAAGTATACGTATCTCCGGCCTATTTAAAATACCTGCGCGAAGCTTTTTAAAGTTTCACCTCGATAAATAATGATACCTGAAAGGTTTTTCGTGTCTTACTGCGGAATCTTCTGCTTTTAACCAGGAAAGGGTGTATTTAGTGTTATGTACCAAAGGAAGCCCCCACTTTATAATTTATGCAATATACTTTATCAAGTACAAAAGTTGAGATTTCTCACTTCCACTTACAGAAAATAAACAAAATTCATATTTAAGATTTTCGTTGTCCGTGTGTCAAACCAATAATATTTCTATTATAAAGGCATTAATTTATTTTGAACCACTTCAAATTAATAATATATAATGATCTACCGGTATCGGAAGTACTCTTCTTTTGCCGAAGAAGGGGTACTTTCAAAACCGGTCGATCATTACATTAAATTGAAGTGCTTCAAAACAAATTAATTCATTTATATTATAATGTTAATATTGAGTTCTGCAAATATTGTTTGAAAATGGCCTTGAATGCCGAAATATCCGCGACAAAAATAAGAACTAAAATACTTGCACAACTTAACAATAACATTATTAAATTTGATTAATATTAAATTTCTAAAAAATTAAATGGAGCTCTACGAATTAAACACACAAACAATTAAAACACAAGGTAAATGTTTCTTTACGAATATGCAATAATATTTCTTTGATCTTTGTACTTTAAGATAGTACATATTTCTACCCTCTTGATTGTTTCAGGTAAACCCTGATTTATAACAATGTACGCCGATTTCAGCGAACAGTTTCGACTTTCAACCGATTACCCAAAAAAAAATTCTGAAAACATGTGCAAAATTTTATTTTCCGAAAATGACGTGGTACATCACTGTTCGACATAGATAACGTCGGAGAATTTCCTCATCCTGTGCGATACATCTGTACAGTCAAAATGTGTTTGATTTTTTTCGCAATTTCGTTTAAATTTTATCATGATTTAAATTTATTAGCCAAAATAAACAAACAAAAATACTGATTCCTTCTCTTATCGAGGGCTTCCATTTTTTATAAGCAAACTGTAAAAACAGTGAAACTGTACGAATTGAGATGCAAAATTTATCACGAAAAATAAAAGTTTCTTTCAATTTGAAACAGTGGGAATTTTAAACCTACGGACATAACGAATTATGCACTTTGCTTTGGTGACATTTATTTCGTTAGTACTAATGGAAATTATGTCATTTCGGTATTATTCCACTGAGCCATGGGATGTGGATTTTGTATCTAATTTCATGGGGATTAAGGTACACTGGTAGATACAGGGGTGAACTCGGACATTGAACTGAAAGAGGTTACTTTTCAATTAAACTTTTTATTAATGAATTTTCTTTGTGGAAGAAAGCGGAATAATTTAAAAAATGTTTATTAATCAACAATAATTGCACTCGATAGAGCGTATTTTGCACGTCATCAAAAAACGGCCTTTTATTAATCATAT
Organism: Halesus radiatus; assembly: GCA_022606495.2. Classification (NCBI taxonomy): domain Eukaryota; kingdom Metazoa; phylum Arthropoda; class Insecta; order Trichoptera; family Limnephilidae; genus Halesus; species Halesus radiatus. The sequence goes on from JAHDVE020010271.1 coordinate 58,932, forward strand.
TTTGAAGTTTGAAGTGGCCTCTAAATATGCTAAGTAATGTTTTGTGTTCTGAAAAAAATTGGTCTGAGAAGTTATGTGGGTAATAAGGGTACCTAATATGTATTTGATAAACTTATATACCGCAACGGGCACGTCAGTTGACAATCACTTCGAATATCGGGGTGCCAGTAGATATGATAAAACCATTCAACCCATGAGGTCGAGTTTATAAAAAAAATATTACTATCAACGAATACCGTAGAAATATACTAATACGTAAGGCTCTAGACATTTACCATACATAGATATGACAACTTGCTATACTAGCGTCCTCTAGCGGCTCGAGTTGTACGAATTGGGTTTTTCCATATATTTTAATAGATTTTCTGTGAAATGTATTCTTAGTAAATTATTTAAATCGAACATTAAAAAAATAAACACTTCTTATCATTTTATTCCTTTTTTGCTCATATACATCTATTTAAAGGGGGCTTTTAGGGTTGTATTAACATTTAAAGCCACGCTGCTCGTGAACTGTCTAAATTGTTTACAAATAAAATATTGATTAAAATAGCAATACAGTTTGGAAGCCTGGGCCACTGGAGGCGGTGGTGTAGCATGTTGCCATTATTTTGACGTCTATGATATTTGATAACATGATTAGCTTACTGTAAAGTTAATACTGGCAACATACTACACTACCGCCTTTAGCGGCCCGGGCTATACTGGGGTGGTAAGTAAAAACACAGCATCTTCCTTGAGGTTCCCAAGGAAGATACTGGGTTTTTACTTACCACGGCAGTATAGGCCTCGAGACTGTATTGCTATTGTAATAAATATGTTTTCTTTCATTTGTAAATAATTTAGACAGTGCGCGAGCAGCGACGCTATAAATATTAATACAATCCTAAAAGCCGCTTTTAAAAATAAATATATGTAAATAACCGATAAAGTAATATATGTCATTTTCTATTTATTTTTTGTGTTTTCGACTTCAATAATTAATTAAGGATATATTTCACAGAAAATCTATTAAAATGTATGAAAAAACCAATCCATACAACTCGGGCCGCTAGAAGGTGGTAGTATAGCATGTTGGCATAAAATGTCGAAGGCTGGAGGTATTGTAATTAAAGAGTATTTGCCGATAGATATACTACAGATAGCAATAATGTTTCAACATATAAATTCTTACATTATAGTATCGTCGTACAAAAGTGTTTATACTATTACGATATATTATTAAACTACAGTTATATTTTTATATTCATCCTTTATTACTGTATTATTTTTAAATTCATTAGTCTATGTGAAAATAAATAAATTTAATAAATGTCGATAAAATGATAAAACGTTTTACGAAAACATAAAATAAAATTCATTCCAAAATCAAAACATGCTTAACCAAATTAAATTACTAAACGTTCCTAGAGTAATTTACTATATATTTAATAATACGTATTTTTAGTTCCCTGTCATACAGAAATATCATTTATTCTTGTTTGATTTGGAAAAAAGGGGTAATTTAAATTTCCACCTTAACAGCATTAAGCAATATTTACTAAGTGCCGAACAACAACCTAAAACTCTTCAATTTACAAAGTAACAACATTACATCATTAACAATGCGTCCATTGTCCATGTTTCATCTCTTCGCTACCCCTGACCCATCAGGTACCAGGCACCAGGAAGCAGGTAACGTGTACCAGCTAGCGGGTACCAGGTGCCAGGTACCAGGTACTAGGTAGCGGGTATAAAGTCTGGGTATGCAAGAGCTAGTTTTGATTATGTTTACCTCCCTTGTTTGTCTCCTCCATTATTGATGCCCGAGTACAACAATGTGTAGATGATTCCACCGCCTACGTTCTACTCCACTTTCGCGGAACAATGCAAAAGGCTTAAAGGCATGCTATTTACCACAAAAGCCTTAATCCACAATTTCGGTCAAATTTAGCTACCTTAAGCCTTATAAAAAGCGAGTACGAGTATTTCAAATGATTTTACGTGTGGAATATTGGTTACATTTTTGTTCACGTGTCATTGATTGTTTTTTGTAAAGAATTTAATAATAGTCTCTTTTTATAACAAAAAATGCAAGTCACTGAAGTATTATGAAGTATCTCCCATTATTTTTTTTTTCCTTTGTAATGTTAAAAAAAAAGTTAACTAAAACTCCATTAACGTCAAAATGTATATCTGACACCAGCAATTTTAATTTTCAGTCAAAATTGTATAAAATACTCGTAGGCATAGCAAATAAACGGAAATAAAATAGTGGAAGTTGAAATTCTAGGAAATCTTTCATTTGACTATCTTCATTAGTGAGTCAAAAGGTCTTTGTCCTGTGTCCTGTGGTCAAGGGCTCATAGCTCTGCGAAGTGAAAATTTGTGATATAAAAATACGTTCGATTATAAAATGAAAGAATGATTCAACAGTAAGCACCCGAAAATACGCATCTTGAGGGTTGCTAACTCAAGACATACTACAAATGATTTATAAGTAAATTTTACACGGGTCTCTAGGAAAATGCATTAGATTTCAAAATACAATAATCCGAATACTGTAATCGTTTAAATTCTATAAGAAATACTTAGGTAATAACAGGGATTTAAGGAGAAATGTTCAAACTTAATCAAATTGTTTAAACTTCACATAATTTCACACATTTTAGAAAATATTCCATGGAATTTAAAGATTACAGTTTGAGGATTTCATTATTATTATTTAGCTAAAACTACCCATATATACTTTACAGATAAATTATTTATGGTATTACTTAAGCTAGCAAGCTGCAAACTGATGTTTGGGTGATTCTTTAGAGCTGGCCCATAAAAACTTCATTTTTAACTTCTTGAGAAACCGACGTTTGGAAATGAAACGTTGCTTAAAATGGCTTTACCCGTGCTTGGTCACCATATCTGAATAGCCAGATACCTCCAACATTCATCTTCCTCACCCCACTTTCTTTAGTCTCACAACAGATCTCAAATTGGGGATTCCGCCATAGTCTCACAGATTCACTGATAGCTTGAACTTTGTTACATAGACCAAA